>CAVNYN010271674.1:0-28983 GCA_963692815.1 Nyctanthes arbor-tristis | reverse complement strand
ACTGTACTTTAAAAAAAGTTATTTCAAATGCCATTATACTTTAAAACTTACCCGAAATGCCACTGTACTTCCAAAAAGTTATCTCAAATGTCATTATACTTTAAAACTCACTCGATATACCTCTGAACTTGAAAGTATTATCCCGTTTGCCACCTCCGTTAAAAAACATAACTGACTTGATGACATGGCTAACAGAATTTGCCACGTAGCATCTTGACTGTTATTTTTTAACCGGGTGTTAACTGAGTAGGAAATAAGATAACATTTTCACGAGTTTAGTGGTATATGAAAAAAATTTTATTAAACTTTATAAAATTTTAGTGCCATTATACTTCATAAAGCTTTCCTCATATACAACTAAAATATTAAAAATATTATCTCATTTGCCACTCCGTAAATACCCGGTTAAAAAAATAACGTTAAAGATACTACGTGGTAAATTCTGTTAGTCATGTCATCAAGTCCGTTACATTTTTAACAGGGTGGCAAATGGGATAATACTTTCACAAGTTTAGTGGCATATCAGGTGAGTTTTAAAGTATAGTGGCATTTGAGATAACTTTTTAAAAGTACAATGATATTTTGGATAAGTTTTAAAATACAATAGCATTTGAAATAACTCTTTAAAAGTACAGTGGTATTTCAGGTTATTAACTCAACTATTACTACTCTAAGAGTAATAATAATCAAATGGTAGTCAAATATTCTTTAAGGATGTTGAAGTGCATGAATTTTATTATCACCTTCCGGAATAGGCGTCATTGCATGTATCAACCTTATACATATGAAAATCTCAAATTTATCAAGAGATATACTACTTTAAGAGTATAATAAATAATTCTTTTGGAACTATTTTAGACTATTACTCAGTATGGGATTTAATTAGCGACTCTTCAATAATATATCTATTTATATTGCAATAATCTTCAGGATTATCGTAACAATTATTTAATTGTTTTTTCCATAAAACACGTTGAATATAAGACACGATTGCAATCCTTCACGACAAACAATATCATCACAATAATCTTCAAGATTATTGGTACAACTATTTGATGGTAAAGTAGGTGTATTATCCCACATATATTCACATAAATTCTCTACAAAAAGTTTAGAAGTTCAACATTAATTTTGTAGGGAAACATCCAACTTCAAATTTCCCTTGTTGACGAGAGTTGCATTGATATAATCATTGAGTAAAAGAATCTTCTTGTTCTTTATATAATTTAATTCCGACTTTATATTTGTAAAATACATTATGAAAAGGAGTGGTCGTAACTTTTGTTTTATTTACTTCTAGCCGAGTACAAAAGAAATTATGTAAAGACATTCAAAATTATCTTCTTACATTTTTTCAATGTGATATCAATTGCAGTAGATATCTTTAAAACTAAGCAAATTGCTTCTGAATTTGCTAGAATAAAGCGCATGACCAATACGTATGCATGTATTTTTTGGCAAGATTATATGGGCTCTTATAAAGCCTAATGAATGAAGAATAAGTAGTGGCACTTTCATTTAACCAAACATTTTGATAAGTCATCTTGAACTACTCTATTTTCTAAGTAAGAAAAATTAAGTATCAATAAAAATTAAATATAACAAGCAATTCAATGTTGAAATAGTTCATAATAATGTATTTATAGAAGAGATCCAAACCCTATATAATGTAATAAAGCGAACAAATAAAATATAACAATAATAGATCAATTGCAATATAGATTTTATCCCGCACTCAAGATTTGAATGAAATCTATGCTACTTCAAGAGCATAGAAAAGTTATTACTTGTAGTATTTCTTTCAGAAACAATTTCTTAATATTCCTTTTGAATATTGGAATTTGTAAAATTTTCTATTCAGGAGGATATAATATTATGTTACCATATTAATATCATTTTACTTCTTCAGGAGCCATGAATAAAGGTCTACAATAATACATAGATAATTATATGGTATATAAGAATTGTAACAATGTAGTAATCAATTTAAATAAACATATTCTACGTAACATCTAATAATTTAATCAATTAATTGCGTATAGATAAATGTAAAAACATTTATTAATGTAATAGGCAAAAGATATACATGATTCTTATGTATTTAAATAAGGCTTGTAGTGCTTATCAATAGATAATCATTGCCATATTCATATATATTATGTAATTGGCATTCAAAATCAAATCAAGAAGAAGATCAATCCAAAGAAAACCTTCATGATCTCCCTATTATACAAGAAAAGAAATATGGAAGTATTACAAAATGTAACTACCAGATTTACACTCATGATCTCTCTAGGGTTTTGGGGTATATTTAGTCATTCACAATATAATTAAACAATTTACAACGTTTATATTCTAATTTAATCAATTTTGCTAATGAAAATGATAATTTTTATTTTATCTACTATTTATTATATTCAAGTATTATATAGGTTATACAGAGGTGTAGGGGAAAAAAGAATTAACATTGAGAGTGCAAGATGTGTCATCGAAACATTAAGACATATCCCAGAGGCCAGAAAAAGGCAAATTGGCACTATGTAAACCCTATCTTTAACCTTTTTGTGCTATCTAACCTCATCCTTTCAACCTTTGCATTTATAACACTAAATCCCACTTTCTTGTCACCATCTAGCTCTGCCGTCAATGACAGTTAAAAATTGTTAGTTCGGAATCTTCTGTAACCCTGAATACACTTAATAATATTTGTGGTTAAGTCACATGAGATTATGAAGCGGCAATTTTTAACCGTCATTGACGTAATGGTTAGATGCAAAGAAGGTGAGATTTAGGATTATAAGTGCTAACATTGAAATGATGATGTTAGATGGTACAAAATGACCAAATGATGATAGAGTTATGTAGTACCAATTATCTCCCTAGAAAAATGCTAAAGTGAAATAAGTGGCAAACATTGGTGTCGACATAGCGCTATTGTGAAGATGATAGTTGAAGGAGGAGAAAATAAGCACAAGGCAAAAATGAACCTATCCATCAGAGCACATAAGGGTGGGAAAAACAGAGGGACAACGTGGAAGAGAAAAGAGACAATATACAAATCTAGCAGTTGCAAGAATTGCATGGGTTTTAACAACCAGAAACTACCTTGAAAGGTCATAAGCTAAAAACTTAGCTCGGAAACTAAAAAGATCGAGAACTTATGTAATGGAAGGTATATTATCTAATTTAAAATTTCAAGGACTAAAAAAATTCAAAGGCAATGCCAAAATTCGAAAAGAATTTGAAACTAACTAAATGTATCTTATTATGTATTATTTACATAAAATGTGCAAGACACGTGCTTATTACTAGTATGTTAAAAATGTATGAATCACCCTAATTATTCTTGAAATTTCACGTCTCTCAGTAGTCGGTTGCTATGTAACAATTTTCTTTTTCAATGGTCCATGTTATCCAAATTTTGCAAAACTAAGTAATATAAAGCTTGTTGGTCAATTAGATCGTAGATGAATGGTTGAATGAATTCAAGAAGTGTGAGAGATGCCCGTTGTACTGAGGATGAATTGTTGTTCTGGGTTAGGATTTCTGGTTTGGGGGCTTCGTCCTTAGTGGTTTAACCTTTTGAGCCTGCGTTTGTACACTTTGTTCTAATTGTGGTTTATTAGCGGAAGAAGGCAGATCCTGTTGTGGAGCCTCAACGGTGGGATAAGCGGTTCGTTTGAATCGTGAACCCATCGGGCCTTTAGGCCACACCATATCCGGTGTTCTTGATTTACTTAATTTCCGTTGAGTGAATATCATACTGTGTGCAATTGATTGTGAATCCTAACACACCCAAACACTATTTCTCCCATTCTGGAAACACAAATCCAATCTAGTAGATATTAAGTGCAAATATTATTTCTGACAAGTGTTTGCCATGTCAAAATTTTTTGTTACGTCGATTAAATACAAATGCTTAATAAGCGTGGCAAATAAGCTATGACGAATAGCTTTTGTGACGGTTTGATAGCCTTTTGTGATGATAATTCACCGTCACAAAAAGCTGATTTTCTTATTCCTGACTGCGCAAATGATGAAAAGGGCTGGTAATCCAAGTGTTGAAGTGTGACGATTTATAGCTAGCTCTTGATTGTGGCCTTCATATTGCTTCAACGAAAGCCAGTTCTCTCCAAGTTATTCAACTCTCTAAAGCGGACTTTACCTATGACCTTAAATGATTTTAAATCATTATTATTACACAGTGCTTATTTTGGCTCTTTATGCTTTTATTCCTTTTAAGGGAACAAGCTAACTCACGCAATCTTACCACATTCTTGTGGTTTAGATTTTTCTATGATTGATTTTGTGAAAAGTGATATTGGAGAGAATGTGTAATAGAGATTAAAAAAAGAAATAATTACAAATCTATATGTAAATTAGTATAATGAATAAATATGCAGATAGAAATGACCATTATTTAAAAAAAAAATCAAAACTCTATAGAGCATAGATTTCTAAATCACCAGATAGTGCAATTAATGTATGCCTCTATTCATTTTAGATGTAATAATCCTTAAGGATGATAGTTTGATTCAATAAATTCCATTTGAGTTCCAAAAAAAAAAAAGGCAATTTTATTGAAAATGAGTTCCGACCAAATGCCTATGTGGCACGTGCTAGTATTGTGATCCCTGTGTTGGTTTTCAATGGGACCGATGTGGGAACCCAAATATGACACACCAAATAGGCTTTTGGAGGTATAACGTTGTCACACGTTTAACGGGAGATTGTGACTAATAAATTTATGGTTAATATGTGGTACGAAAAATGTTTAAATTTTAACGTACCAAGTAGGAGGTCCTGGGTTCAAACCACCGCTTGCCCCACCCATATTTCCCCTCCCATCTCATACCTCCCCATTGTATCAAAAAAATTTTAAAAAAAATACAATATCTTTAATAGTATTTCATTTGATTAAATAACAGCTCGAGCAACTCACCTACCTCAGAGCATGTTGGGGCGTACTGCAAGCAAAAGCCATTTTGCCTAGTCTATTATCAATTTTGTTAACGCAAGCTCGTCAACAACCATGGCAAATGTAACACGAGTGCAACCTCTTCGTCCAACACCAAATGGAATGTACTCAAAATTAAACCCTCTAAAGTCCACATCCGGGTTCTCAAGGAACCTCTTTTTGGAATAAACTCTTCATGATTTCTCCAATGCTTTGGGTCCCTTGAAATTGCCCCAGCATTGATGATCACTTGTATTCCAACCGCAACATGGTACCCCATTACTTTACTTTCTTGGGTCGATTCTCTTTGAAGCAGCAATGGAATCAGAGCTTGTAGTCTAAGACCCTCTTTAATCACTGCCTTTAAATAAGGCATTTTTTCTATATTTCCCTCTAATACCTTTAATTTTCTTCCAATTACTTGTCGCACTTCATTCTGCAGTTTCTACATGAATTTTGGATTCCGTAAGACCTCAGCTAGTGTCCACTCTAGAATAGTAGATGCTGAATCGGTCCCAACATTAAACATATCCAATCGTTAAAAAAATGGATTAGTTCATTCATTAAGGTTAAAGCAATAAACTTAAGCTATTACATACAAGACAACAAGCTTTAAATTAGCATATATATTGTGAATATAATGAGGAAGAGATCAAGAGATTCTTACAAGGATGACAGCCTTGTTGATCCTCATCATCAAAGGGTAGAGCCCGGCTTGTTCTCTCTTTGAATTTTGAGCAATAAATCGACAAGATCTGATTCACTAGTGTTGTCATCACCACTGGCCTTTCCTTTCTTCTTCTATCTATGCTGTTCAACCACACCCGACAGACATTCATCTAACGATTTAAGCACTTTATTCTAGCATACAAACCATTAACTTTGTTTAACCACTTAAGCCATGAAATATAATCCCCTGCATTGAAAGTGCCTGGTGGCGTGGTAATCTCCCTCATCATTAACTTCAATTTGTTGTTTCCTTCTGCTTCATGATCACTGTATTTCCTCGCAAGAGCCACTCTAGATATAGTATCATTGGTAAGCGCCACCAATAAATTGGTCAAGTGTGTCACGGAGAAGGGAGAAGAAGAGGACCGTCTAATTTTCTCAATCAAAAGATCTATCTCTTCTTCTCTGATATAGTGAAAAGATTGAACACTATTGTTATTTAGAAGATGATGCACACATATATTTCTCAATTGCCTCCAGTACTCATCGTAAGGCGCAAAAGCTATGTACCCTTGGAACCATAGACAATTTTATGAGGAATGCTCATTTTTGGCCTGTTTGAGAAAATCAAGTCCTAAGCTTTCAGGACCTCACGAGCTACATCAGTAGACGAAACAACAACTGTTGGCACTTGTCCTAGATGAATAATCATTAACGGACCGTAGCGTTTGGAAAGCTCTCGAATAGCTACATGGGGGAATGATCCAAGTTGGTGAAGATTACCAATCACGGAAAGTTTTGGGGGAGACGGGGGCAGCGTTTTTCCCACTGTTGAACCACGATTAACCATTTGAAGAGAAAAGCGATGAACAAAAATGGAGGAAACAAGAGAAACTACGAAATGAGAAAGAGAAGTGATCATTATTTGCTTTACTGATGTTTCTCAAGCTAAGGAAACTTGCATTGAATGATAATCTTCTTTTGTTCTATTTATAGTTTAATAACTCAGCGGCCCACCAATTAGGAATTTTATTACACTTTTGTCAAATCTCCAGCGTTCACACTGGCTTTTGGTTGCCTTTGCAGCCATGATTTGAAAATTTTAAATTTGAGTCTAAGATAACAACTTCAACGTTTTAGTGCCGCGTTATTTTATTTCTGATCAAAAGTGAATTGTGGATAACTTGGCATGGTGCTCTAGGAGTATGGAAAATATGGTACCTGTCGCCGTTCAAGAACCCTGCGTGTTCAACGGCCCTAGCTAATTTAACAGTAAATTGACTATAACACCATGTCCCTTTACAGCCAAAAGGAACTTATTATCAGGGGCTATTGCGCCAAATCCCACAGTGAGTTCTCTCACAAAGTGCCCAAATCCTCTTTGGAAGAACCCAGATTTCATCACATCACTCCCTTTGAACAAAATTGAAGATGTCAATCCTACCTGAATTTTGTTCCTTGTCAACAAGGGAGCGGATTTTTTTGTTTACGGACATATAATGGGGAAAAATGTTTCCGGTATATATAAATATTTCTCCTACATAATATTTAAAAGCGGTGGCGGAGCTGGGGAGGGGGGGGGGTCCTTGGGACTTGGGAGGTACTGAAATCCCCCAGCACATACAACTTCCTTTTTTTTTTTTTTCCCTTTTATCCCCTATCGTTAATTTTTCTTTCAGTTTTTTTAGCTAACTTTAAAAATATACTATGATGTGAGTTTTATAACTCTAGAATTTAGTTTTTGTACCAACTAGATATCCATAGAGTATATTATAACATTTTTAGTAAAATGCATTGGTCGCTATCGATAAAGCACTTGCAATTTGTTATAAAAATATTTCAATTTACCATAGTCATTACGTCTTGAAATTTTAGTGTGTTAAAAATGTACGAATCAACTAATTATTATCAAAATTTCATGAGTCTCATTAGTCATTTACTATAATAAAATTAGTGGTGGGGAATACGTCAAATACACCATGTGTTATCTTCTTTATGGAGATACCGAGTGTCCTTATATCAAACAAAAATCTCCACCCATCTATGTGGAACAAGAAAGGATTTCATATATACGAGGACGTTGTAATTTCATTGCATCTCTACACTAGTGTATAAATATTCAAAAATAAAATAAATAATAGACATGCCAATTTGTAAAACTTAGAGCAAGATTAATTTGGGGCAAAAACCCAAAGTGAAAAAACCTAAAGTGAAAATTGAAGAGGAAAAAACCTATTTGAAAAAGAGAAAAAAAATTAAAGGGACAAGACCAATTTGCAAGGGTGAAAAAACTCAAAATTGGGGCTAAATTTAGCCATTTCTTTACCTTTTCCCCCCAAAAAGTGTTAAAATTCATATCTTTCAACCTATACATTATTTGGGTTAAGGGGGAAAACCCAAAAATAGGTTTACTCCCCTTTACATTATTTGCATACATGTAAACAAAAGGGGGGAAAAACAGAAATTTGGGTTTTTCCTCCACATTAATCATGTTCTTAGGGGAAAATAATTAGGGAAGGGTTGACATTTGAGTTAACTAATGATGGTACTATAAGAATATCTCCAATACATAGTAAAAAGAGCAATTATAGGGAGATATTTAAATGTGACATTAATATGTGACATTCTTACATAGCACATATTCATTGAATGAGTGATTACAAGGCAAATTTTTCATTATCTAATACAAGTGTGCCACATAAAAATGTCACCTATTAATGTCTCTTTTTCATGTCCGCTTAAAATTTTTGTAATAAAAAAGTACTTATTTGGCATATTAAATGCTTGATATTATCATGGGGATGACATTCTCTATGACAATATATCAAGCATTAGTTTATTCAATTAAAAAATTTCTCTGTCTTTCTTTTTTTCAAAATCCCTAATAATAACTTGACAAATATACAATGTTGATATTATTGCCTTGGAGGATTTTTTAAATGAAATGTTACTATTTTTTAACACATATACACCTAAGATATTTTACCTTGACTTTGTATTGAAAATGCTCCAAATAGTTTATAATTAATGATTGACTTTGCAGCCTCTCTTGAATTTCGTCAAATATTTTATAGAATAAATAAAATATGTATTTTTATCCTCTAAAAATGACTTCTTGTTCTCTTCAAAAAATGACTACTTGTTGATTTGTATTTGAAAGTCCCAAATCAAGAATTAAGCGTTTGAAATGGTAATGTTAAAAATTAATTCGAATTACTTGGGTGTCCAAGAGAATCATTGTCGGGAAATTAAGTGCAAATATTATTTGTCACAAGTGTTTGCCGTGTCAAACTTTTTTGTTACACTGACTTAATACCAACGCTCAAGAATGTGGAAAAGCTATGATAAATAGCTTGTGTAACGGTTTGGTAGCCTTTTGTGACGATAACTCGCTGTCACAAAAAGCCGATTTTCTTGTTCGTGGGTGCTCAATCCATAAAAATAGTCAGTCACTCAAATATAAGCGTGACACTTAAGAAAAATGAAAGAGTCATATCAACATAACAAATCATTAGTTGAATGACATAATACGACATGATAGTTGATATTTTGTCTATAATGTGACGAGGAAGAAAATTATTGAATATCCATTTTAAATAAGCTAGTATTTCAAATAATGTTAAACTAATTAAAAATAATGTTTAAAATAGAAACATTTCCTACCAATTATCAAACACCGAAATGTCAAAATCTGGAAAAAAAATTCAAAATCCAAAACTATTTTGAGTATTTAAATAAAAATTTTAATTAAACTCTCACCGATTTACTATTCTTTTATTAAGGCTCTGGAGTACGTACTTCATTACATCAAGCTGATAATGAATTGCCTTTGCAGCCTCTCTAGAATTTCATCATATAGAAGAAAATAATGTACTTTATCCTCTAAAGGTCTTTTCGTTCCCTTCAAAAAAAGGACTTCTTGTTGCTTTGAATTTGAAAGTCCGAATTAAATGTTTGAAATGGTAAAGATGTTAAAAATTATAAGTGGAATTACTTGGGTGTATGAGAAAATCATTGTTGGGAAATTAAGTGCAAATATTATTCCTGACAACTGTCAACATTTTTTGTTACGTGGATTAAATACCAATGCTCAAATAAACATGGCAAATAATTAAGGCTGGGTGCTCAAACCAGTAAACTGATAAAACTGACCTAACTCGGGTCAGTGTGGGTCGGTTAATTTACTAGGTGGGTCGGTCCGTGGGTTGGTGAGGGTAAACCCGACTCGGTCAAGTAGGGTTTCGGGTTTCGAAACTTCAAGCCAACGAACCCGAGTAAACAGACTTGGAGTTTATTATTTTTTTCCTTGAAAATTGTATAACAGCCTATTGGCCACCCACTCAATGAAACACATTTTTAGGTCTAAAATTTTCCAATCCCCTTCCTGCTTTTGACACCAGACTCACCCACCACACAACGCTCTCTTCTGAATCACACACGAGGAACCCTAAATCACACACTCAGCCAATCTGCTCCTTGCCGTCGTTGTCTCCTCTAATTCGCCGCCACCACTGCCGCCTATTTATGGTTCGCCGCCATACGTATTTAATAGCCTTACAATGTCGCCATCAGTAGTTAGTTCAAAGTCTGAACTTGAAACTAATTTCCTTTTCTTTTCTTTTCCTTTTTTTTTTTAATTTTTTCAGTTTAAATTTATTGAGAGCTTGTGGTTAGGCCGGAAAATTGAGTTTTTTTGTTGTGGAAGTTAATTTCTGTATTCTGATTTCTACATTCAAAGAATTTATTATAAGAAATAAATTTTTAATTAGCCGTTTCTATAGTTCTTCTACATCCAAAACGATTAGCTTCAAACGGGCTTTTTTTTTTTTTTTTTAAGCATATTGGGTTGTTTTGGGCAGTTTTGGGCCAACCCATGGCTGCCCAAACTGCAAATTACTCGAGTTGAGTTGGGTTTTTGAACCGAGCCACTTCGGCTCAATTCAACATTACTGAACCAAATATTATGTCGGGTCGAGGCCAAATCCAACCCGACCGACCCAATGCCCATCCCTGATGGCAAGGCTATGACGAATCGCTTTTGTGATGGTTTGGTAGCCTTTTGTGGCAATAATTTGCTTTCACAAAGAGCTCAATCACGAATGAAAACAGCCGATAATCCAAGTGTTGAAGATGTAGAGGCCTCAACTCTTGTGACGGTCTATAGCTAGCTCTTGATTGTTGAACTAGAACTATTGATTAGCAATATTATTTAACATTAATTTAACTAAAAATTTCTTTTCAGTAGTCACTACTGGTCTAGTCGTTGCCAGTTCTAGAACTTGAAATGTTTTAGTAAAAGGGTGAGTGCTTCAGTGAAACACTCAGTAAATTTCATGCTCTAAATAAAAGCATACAATACATATTATGCAGTTAATCTCATGTACTAATACAATTAAATCTATGGACTTGCAATTTCAAACAAGCTAAATGTCTATATCTGTTGGCCCGCTAAAAGGGTGAGCTAAGCCTATTGACTCCCGATTAAGGTGAGCTATTATCATGCACATACTTTCATATAAATTACGTAAATCACATACAACACATGTATCAAAATATAACATGCAATTGCATGGATACATATTTTTGAAAGTAACTTTAAATAAAGAATCTACCTTAATATGTTTTTTTTTCGAGTTTCAGCTAAGAGGCAAATTAATCGTGTGACAATTCACGTGCCTAGTCTAGACAAATAAATAATTAACGTTAGAAATTTTTAAAATTAATTAAGTTTGAAAAATAAAATCAATAAGAATGTGAAATAAAACTTTGAACTTGAAAATCCAGGTGAAAATAGCTAATCTTTGAAAGTTTGGCTTAAAATACAAACTTTTAAAACTTTAGAGACCAAAATAGAACTTTATAGAAAGTTTAGGGCTAAAGTATAAGTTTTGAAACTTGTGGAACTGAGATGGAGCGTTTCAAAACTTTGGTAGCTGAAACGAATTAATTGATAAATCTCAAGGGCTGAAATCTGATAATGATGAGGGGCTGATTTACTTTAAACAGAAACTCCTGGAGTAACTTAAACAATACTAAGACACAGAAGCTGAAATATGAGGGACCAGGTTGCAAAAGGATTTGATTAAAATCCCCAGTCACCAATTTCAGATTTCTCATTTTAGGGTAATCAGGATCGGAGTTCAGACTTAAGAGGGCTGATGCGAGTTCAAGCATTTGGTCGAGGATGGCGATGGAGATCAGTGGAGGCTTTTTCCCGTCCGGAGATACAAGGAAAATCGACGGAGACTCGGTTGAAGAAAAAACGAGACAGAGGGAGTTCGCGGGTTCAAGAGAGTTTGAGCGTTTCTGGGTCTGATCAGTGGATGTTTGAAGGTTTCTGAAGTGGTTTGAGAGGTAAAGAGCAAGAGGCGAAGGGCTAAGCTTTGGATTCGATCGATGGCGTTCGATTGAGGAGGGAGATCGAGGGGATTTCGAAAAGTTCTGGCCCGAAGACTTGGGTTCTTTCTGGCGGGTTTCGGCTGAAGAGAGGTCAGCTGCAATGGCGGAGCCAGCAGGGTTGAGCCAACACGAAAACTTAAAAAAATTCATATATAAGTATGAAAACATTAAACAAACTCAAATGCATTACAAATAGTGTTTAACAACTCAAAACAAAAAATGTAAGCTGAACGCTACGACTTTTTACATTATTTCATTAACTAAAGTCTAAATTTTATTACTTAAATCATAATTTTTATTCAACTCGACTAACATATATCAAGTAGCAATTATATTATATCATTATACAAAGTCTACATTTTAAATTATATCAAGCTATGATGGTTTTAGATCAGACAATACTTTCTTAACAGAAAACATAATCACTTTTTCAATATTTTCAGTTATGATACATCATACTAAAGTTGTCTTCCTACAGGGCTTTAGATATTGTGAATCTTGTTATTATATCATGATAAGTTTTGAAAGACGTCACAGGATATCTTTGCCTAAAGTTTCTGTCTTCCAACATCTAGTAGAAATAGAGAGATTTTCTTAAAAGTAAATGACTCAAGTTTGAATTAATAAGCATACTTTCAATGTCTTATAGAATAATAGTGTTTTATAGAAATATTGAATAACAGAAACACAATAACTTTGGGTTAGGGTAAAAGTAATTTTTGTCTAGTATTTAAAAACAATTCCCCCTCACATTCAAGTATAACGTAGGGAAAAATCAATTAAGGAATCAGCGCTAAAATTTACCTAAAAAATTAGAGGAAGAAAATGCCTAGAAGAGGATAAAGAGAAACCAACCACTGTCCTCCCCATGTACCTCTAGCTGTCGCCACACCGCTAATGGCGCTGGAATTTGCAGGATGATTTGACAAGGATTAAGAGGGTCGACTGTAAAAGAGTGAAATCTGAGAGCAGAACAGGACTTCAAGTCGACAATTGAACATTCTGGTTTCGGATTTATTGTGAGTCTTTTATATTTTCTTGGGCCAAAATTTATTGTCCCCTGAGTCCAAGTCATTGCCTCCAAGTCCAACTTCAAATAGACCTGACGCCATAGCTTAAATTTTTTTTTTTTTTTATTTTTTACATGGTTGTGGGTCTAGACAAGGGAGGGTCAGAGCCCAGTATAGCTCCCTACTATCTCCGCCAGTGGTCAGGTGAGTCTATGGGTTCTATGGCCTTTGATTTCTTGGCTTTGGTTCAAGAAGAAGAGCCACAGAGGTGGCCAATTGGGGTGGCGGCAGTCCTTGACTGTGGTTGTCATTTCTGTTCTTCCCTTCTTTTTATTTTTTTATTTTTTTCTGAAATCCGTATGGTCTGAAGGGTCGGGTGTTTGTGAAAGGCAACATTGGTTGTGGGTGAATGGCTAATTAACGTGGTGTATGCGGCCGAACTTGGCGGTCAAGAGGTCGAAAGCTGTTGGTCGGAGCTAAATGTAAAAGAAAAACAAAGGCTGGTTCCTCATGATTGTGTGTGTATGTATGTGTGTATCATTGTACCTTTGGAGATATGCAATGAATGGAGGGCTAGTCTACTGAAATTGTAGAGTCTATGATGTATGAGTGTTTGCTGGAAATTTTGAGTGTCGAAGTGAAGTGTGTGTATTTTGTATGTATGTAAAGAGCATAGTAGTGGATTTCTTTGATATGATTTGGTATTTTATTCTCGTATATTCTGTGGCGTACATTGGATACTATTATATAGAGTCTAATGTTTATGGAGTCAAAAAAGTTGAAATAGGTGATGTTGTATTCAATGGAACTCGATATGGCACTAGAAAGAAAAATGAAAAGAGAAAAAACAGAAAAAGAAGAAAAGAATATATATATACCAACCTGAAGTGGTTTGGGTTAGGTAGGGTTCATGTGTCAGGTGGTTTGGGTTGTGTTGACAAAGATATAAAACTAATAGAAAATGGGTTGGGTTGGATTGGGTTGATTTTGCCCCAAAACGACCAAAATCAGCCCATTGCCCACCCCTATCCATAAATGGTGTCAAATTGATACCATAGAAAAACTAACCAATGCTGCGAATGTGAGTACATGATAGCAGAAAAATCTTAGAAGTGTGACATGTGACAGTTGCTAACTTGAATTTGTGATATGATAGTTGCTAATGGTATAATCAATTATAATCGTATGGGTTTAACTCGATCTAGGCTTATTTGGCATAGCTTAATTGGTTCTTTATATAAAAAGGTCTTTTTTTAATGTGTCTTACAAAAATACCCCTAAATTGAAAGTAATTTCAAAAATACTATTTTCTATCTCAAAACTACCTAAAACCAATTTTAATTAAAATTTAATTCTTTATTAATTATTATTTTTTATAAATTATAATTATAATATACTAAGATTAGAATTTTTTTTCCAATACAAATATAGTCGTCTTTATGTACCGCCAACAACACTTTCAATTCTGAACCGCTGTCAACTACCAACGCCACCACGCGTATAAGCACACCAACAATGTTACCTTTCGGAAAACAAATATTACCACCCTAGAAAATATCACGTTAACAAATAGTAAATGATGAGATGGTGACAACGCCCGATAAATGGTAACAAAATGATAAAACATAGGAAAATAAAAAAAAAAAATCAACCAAAGGATGGTAACAACATCAATAAATGGTGACATAGAAAAAATAAACCTAAAAAAATCAACCGGAAGATTGTAACAACTCCGATAAATGATAACACATTAAAATAAATAAAAAAAATCAACCGACATATAGTAACAACCCTGATAAAATACCCAACTAAAGTTTCAGCCGCCAAGTGTGATGAAAATTCAAAAAAAAAAAAAAAATGAAACTTTGCTTCTTTTACTATTGTGAAAATTGGAATTGAGGGGCACTATTGTGAAAACCAGTTTCCATGAGAATGTCTCAAATTCTGTGTCTAGACAGACCAGTGTAAAAAATTGAACACATTTCTTAATTTATCAAAATTCCTGCATGAACATCAATCGGGGTTAAAGGAAATAGAGTTGGAGAAACTCAAGTACCTATGACTGTGATTACAACAGGTTCATAGCAATGGCCAACTTTGACATCCACTATATCCTACATTTTGCTTATTAACTGTGCTTTTCCGTGAATCCCACTTTTGGGATCAGATTTGCCTTTGCAACAGGCCTCCTCCATGTATATTTTCCTTATGATCTTCAATGACAGGGAGAAACTAAAAGTAGATTCAGTAGGTTGTGGGGGTAGCGGCGGTAGCGGCAGGTTGTGGTGATGGGGTGTGCGGCGGGTGGTACCAGCCATTGCCGCCAACAGTGCAACAGCAGTACGGTGGTGGTGAAGTGTGCGGCTGGTGGTGGTACGCACGGCAGTAGCGGTAAGTGGTAGTAGAAGCGGATGGTCGGCATGCCGCGACGGCTGCTGCCGCCGCCTCCAATAGTCACAGTGGCAGCGCGGTGGTGGAATGTTATGGTGCTAGATGGCGGTGGCAGGTTTTTGGTGGTGAGAACGGTAGGTAGTGAAGCACGCACGGCGGCGGTGGAAGGTTTGTGGTGGTGGGATATGGTGGCGGGGCTCTGGTGTTTAAGTTACATATGTGTATATATATATATATAGAGAGAGAGAGAGATATTTATACACATATATAAATATGTAACAATCTAGGGTATAAATATATAAATTAAAATTAAAATTAATTACGGTGATTTATTAAAATAATAAAATGATTTATTAAAATAAAATAGTTAGCGGTATAAAAGTAATATGATGTGGTATAAAAGTAAATAGTTTGTTATGATAGTGTAAAAATAATAGGACTAAAAAAAAGAGTAGAATGTTTAATTTCCGCTAGCTTATTTCTTATTTCAAATTGGGCTCGAGTTTTGGGTTTTGATAACTTAAAAAGGCTTAACTGAATTTAGGCTAAAAACTTGGATCATTAATTAACTGAAAAATAAAATAAGACATTGTACGCAAATACTCAGAATTATTAAATAAAGAATCGGATTCTTACAATTTTCGTTTTCCTTTAAAATAAAATATACGGGTAATGTCAATTTCTTTGAAATCTTTATCATGACCAATATTTCAAAAAATAAATAAAAATAGGGTGGTAGCAACGCGTCTCAATTTCTTTAGAGCCTTACAAATGATAAATTTTTCGTTTACAAAATCCGGTCGCTATAGTGAGTCTCAAGTCCACAAACCGAGGAAAAAAAATTGGTTCAACATATTGTGAAGTAATATAAGATAAGAGTTATGCTACTGGGTAAAAAGAGATACAAAAAGTTAAATAAAACTCATATGTGGCAATCATATGGGTCACATTTCTATTTTCTCTTGGTCATTTTTTTGTCCAAATGGAATTGTTCGATAAGATGGAGCCTATTTCATGAATAAAAGTCTACTTCAATACTAAGATTTCATATATCCCCTTTAAACCATGACGTAGAGTACAAAAACTAAGAACGAAGAAATCAAAAACTGACGAAGTAAAAAGATTGTGATCAGATCACCATTATCACGACCCAAAATATTTTTTCTGACGCTCTTCCGATCTAATAATTTATGGCTTTGTGGAAGCTTGTGTGGTCCTTATGTTTTGAAGGAGAATAGCTTAATTTTCAGACGTTCAAGAGACCATTAAGGCATGTTATCTTTTGAAAATAATTCAGTTTTTCCAAAATAACCAGTTGATATAGAAAATGAAAGAGGCAAGCTATTGAGTTCTTAATTAAAATCATTCAAACCACTATAGGATTGTTTGACACTTACAATTTCATTTGAATTATTAAAAAACCCGGTTAACATATTAAAGACTTGTTGAAAAGATTGGATTTATAAATTATAACAGCCCATAAAGTTTACAAAATCTCATATTTAGGTTAACCTTTAAATAGTCATCTCACAATACAAAGGTCCAGTGAGTACTGGTTATTTTGCCAAACATAAAGAACTGGTAATGGGTAGTGGAGTCATAATTGGCAAGTCTTCCAGTTGTCGAGGAAAGTGAATTTGCTGAGGGGACAAACATCCAATAAGGGATAACTAAAAACTGATGTGGCTTTTCATTTGATGGAAACTTTCTTCTGGGTTCTTATGATTATTTTTCGATCCTATGATCAGCTGCGTAGAGAGCTGTTGAGCTTGGTTTACAGATCTGTTTCGATAAAAGGCTATAAGCAGACTCTGGTAGAAATGAATTCTTTAATTGCTTTAAAATTCTGTATTCAAAACCAAATAAGCTAGCTTGTAAAATTGCATATGTTCTTCGGAAAAAATATGGTGGCTGAAATAGAAAAAGGGTAGTGAAATTCAATCACACTTGGAGTACTACTCCATTACAAGCTCAAACTATCTATCGATGAATGAACAGACAAATTGAATGTGATTAACATACCCTATATATCTAGAATATAACTAAAAAAGCTAATCATCTATTCATATGCAAGGCTAATTCGACTTATCCAGCTTGAGAATTCCTTTCAAGGCCTTGTGATCTTCACAGCTCCATAAAACCCGTTTTTGTTTCTCTTTGTACCCCAATGATGCAAGATAATCAACTGCATTGTTTCCCTCTCTTAGAATGTGTTGAAATTTATCTCTGCATGTATCAGTTAACTGCCATATATGTGTTGCGGTATAGGCTATATCCCACCCTAATACTTCTATCTCTTTGGTACAGAATTTATATGCCACTATAGAATCAACTTCCACTATAATTTGCTGCAGATTCTGCCCTTATACATAGTTCCAACTCAGCTTCTACTGCTTTAAGCTTAGCCAGTAACATGGAACAATGTCCAAGATATTCATAATATCCCAATATCAGGTTTCCCCAAGAATCTCTCATCAGTCCCCCATCAGCAGCACCTCCATCTTGTTTAAGGGCAGTTAATCTCTGATTGTTTCCAGCTAACCACCCTGATTAATTTCTGTTTCATAAGTTCCTTCTGATAATAGTAGCAAAGTTTCTTCCACAATCTCCAAACCATTTACATAACGGCAGAGCTAGAAATTTTTATATATTATTATGACTTTTAACATTTCTAGCATGCCAAATGTACTGAAGTATCAACAAAGGAATAACCAGACCTTTCCTCTCCATAGTTGAGAACCAAATTTAATATTCCAGTATATGAATAATTGAATAGAAGTTGAGCAACCATTGATGGAATATCAATCAGCATTTTATTCTCTTCTTTTGTAACAATTCGAGGAATAACAATATAACATTCAAAACATTCTCATCGAACTGTATTTAATTTGCTCATAAGTAAATTTGTGAAAATGCAACAGCAGAATCATCTAGTTCAATCTGCCCCTTGATTTCAGTCCCAGCTTCAGATTGTATCCCAGCAATTTTGTTAATAAACCTCCTCTTTTTGATAGAAGCATGGAAAAACTTAGCGTTTCCATCACCCCTTTTAGCCATTTCACCCCAGATTTCTGTTTCCAGTAACATTCTTCTATTTTGATCATTCTATTCAAAGTGGCATAAGCCTGCTGCACCTTCATTCGAATAATTTATTATCTATTTAATATTCTATAATAATATGGACAACCATGTGCTTTGTTTCTGTTGATATTTAAACTATTCCATTCTCCAAATTTTACGTTTGACTATATATAGCACGATATTGGGAAAAATAATATTCTGTATATGATGATATTGGAGATCATGGACTTAACGTGGCTCTTCCGTTAATGAATAAGGTTCTAAATAATATTGGGAAAAATAAGAACGGGGAGATACATATATTGTCATAAATTGGAGTAAATTTTCTACCAGTAATAATAATAATCTATAAATTTATAATACTAACTAAATAGTGGATTAATTTTTCCTTCCTAAAACTAACATCCTAAGAGAATTAGGAATTTAATGTCATAATGATATCAATCTGATGTCACTGAAATCTCATTTATTTTTCTTTTTTTTCGTTCACTTTAATAATAATATATATATTTATAATAATAATTAAATAGCGGGTTAATTTTTCCCCCTAAAACTGACAGTCTAAGGGAATTAGGAATTTATTGTCATGATGATGTTAAGCTAACGTCGCTAATGTCGTTAATATCTCATTTCTTTTTCTGTTTTTAATTTCGTTCACTCTAATAATAATTTATATATTTATAATACTAACTAAGTTGTGGCTTAATTTTTCCCTCCTTAAACTGGTATTCTAAGGGAATTAGGAATCTGATGTCATAATGATGTCAAGCTGAAGTCATTAACGACTCATTTACTTTCCTATTTTTATTTTCGTTCACTCTAATAATAATATATATTATATTTATAATACTAACCAAGTGGTGAGTTAATTTTTCCGGCTTAAACATCCTAAGAGAATTATGAATCTAATGTCATGATGATGTCATGCTGATATCGCTGATATCTCATTTATTTTTCTATTTTTATTTTCGTTCACTCTAATAATAATTATATATTTATAATACTAACTAAGTGGTGAGTTAATTTTTCTCGCCTAAAACTAACATCCTAAGAGAATTAGGAATTTAATTTCATGATGATGTCAAGTTAATGTTGTTGATGTCTTATTTATTTTTCTATTTTTATTTTCATTCACTCTAATAATAATCGGATAATATTAAATAAATAGCCGGTTAATTTTTTTAATTTTGCATAGTAATTTTTAATAATATATTTATCTGATCACTTTAATCTTTTTTTTTTCAAATTTTTAGAATTTTGTTTATTACATTTTTTAATTTTATATAGTAATTTTTAATCATCTCCCATTTGTTGAGGTGGAACTTTTGACCTTTAGAGATACTCTACAAAGTGTTTGAAAACTGAGGCAGATTGATTATAATCTGCTATACAGTATCATTTCATTGGTTTCACTTTTTTCAAAAAATTAAAAAGTAGAGTCAAGCCGCAGTTGTTTACTTTTTACAAAAAATAACCAATCAAATGATGACACGTCGCAGATTATAATCTAACATCCTTGTCAAACACTTAGGCAATTATATGAGATTATAATTTAGATTATAATCTGCGACTTATTATTATTTTATTGATTGTTTTTGTAAAAAATAAATAATTGTGACTTAAATTTTACTTTTTGACTTTTTAAAAAAATAAAATTAATAAAATAATATTATATGACAGATTATAATTCAGATTATAATTCATTATTTGTTTGTGTTTTTTCAAAGCAAGAAATGTCTTCCTGTCGACACCGTGCATTATTCATGCTTATCTGTCAGGAAAAAAGAAAAAAATAAAAAAGGGTTAATTAATCTGATGCCATTCAATCATTGGACGTTCTGGGCAATTTACGCGGCACATTTTTTGCTTTTCTCTTTTCTTTTGCAATCTTCCAAAATTATAACTTATAAAGCTAAATAAAGTATGACAGTATGCTCAGAGTACAAATCCAGCCTTCATAATCGCCTCCTATAAAAAATATAGTCCCTTGAAAATATCAACTGAATTCGGGGATTTGTATCTGATCAATTCCATTTTCATGTACAATAGTAAATACATAATAACAATACATAAAACTTGAGGAAATTAGAGAATTTAATTTTTATATAGGACTTTGAACTTACCTGTTTGACTTTGAACTTAGCTAATCTGTTACATTTATTTCTCTTAAAACTTTTATTGTAAAAGACACTATGAAAAAGTTTTGGAAAGAAATAGATGACTTAATGACAATACTCTCATTCTCGAACTAAAAAGAATGAGGAGTGGCGACAACAATTGTTGGATATTTTTTATGGACAGTGTTTCCTACGGCTTCGGTCATGTCCATGTCTACTCCCTTTGGCAATGCAAGGTCAAAGTTAAGCATCAATTTTGCTAATACAAGCTCGTCAACTGCCATGGCAAATGGAACACCAGGGCAACCTCTTCGTCCAGCACCAAACGGAGTGTACTCGAAATTAAACCCTTTAAAGTCTACATCCGGATTCTCAAAGAACCTCTCTGGAATAAACTCTTCAGGATCTCTCCATTGCTTTGGATCTCTTGTGATTGCCCCAACATTAACGAACACTTGTGTTCTAGCCGCAACGTGGTACCCCATTACTTTACTATCTTGGGTCGATTCTCTTGGAAGCAGCAGTGGAATCGGAGGGTGCAGTCTTATTCCCTCTCTAATAACTGCTTTTAAATAAGGCATTTTTTCTAAGTCTTCCTCTAATACCTTTAATTTGCTTCCAACTACTTGTCGCACTTCATTATGAAGTTTTTGCATGATTTCTTGTTTTTGTAAGACCTCGGCAAGTGTCCAATCTAGAATAGTAGATGTTGTATCGGTCCCAGCAAAAAATACATCCTATTGTAAAAAATAAACGATTAGTTCATTGGTTAAAGTTATAACGATAAACTTAAGCTATTACACAAAAGACAGCAAGCTTTAAATTAACACATATATTGTGAACATAATGAGAAAGAGATGAAGAGATTCTCACAAGGATGAGAGCCTTGACTGCCTCATCATCAAGGACAGAGCCCGACTGCTTGTCTCTTTGAATTTCGAGCAATATATCAACAAAATCTGCTCCACCAGTGTTGTTATCACCACTAGTCATTCCTTGCTTCTTATTTCTATGCTCTTCAACCACACCCGAGAGAAATACATCAAGATTTTTAGCCACTTTATCTATTCTAGCATCCAAACCGTTAACTTTGGTCAACCACTTAAGCCATGGAATGAATTCCCCCACATTGACAGTTCCTGCTAACTCTGCAAGTTCCTTCATCATTAACTCAAATTTGTTTCTTTTTTCTCCTTCACCACTGTATTTCCTCCCAAGAGCCACTCTACATATAATGTCATTGGTAACCGACACCAACAAATAGCTCAAGTTTGTCACGGATGAGGGAGAAGAAGAGGACCGTCTAATTTTCTCAATCAAAAGATCCGTCTCTTCTTGTCTGATATAGCCGAAAGACTGAACCCTCTTATTACTCAGCATATGAAGCACAGATATACTTCTTACTTGCCTCCAGTACTCACCGTAAGGTGCAAAAGCTACGTCCTTGGAGCCATAGGCAATTTTTTCAAGAAAGTTCACTTTCGGTCTGTTTGCGAAAGTCAAGTCCTGAGTTTTTAAAATCTCGCAAGCTGCATCAGCGGACGATACAACGACTGCTGGCACTTGTCCGAGATGAAGCATCATTACCGGACCGTAGCGTTTGGAAAGATTTCGAAGAGAGACATGGGGGAATAATCCAAGTTGGTGAAGATTACCAATCACAGGAAGTTTTGGGGGAGATGGTGGTAGCCCTTCTCGTGCTGTTGAAACACGATTAAAGAACCATTTGAAGAGAAAAGCGATGAACAAAATGGAGGAAGCAAGAGGAATTACAAAATGTAAAAAAGAAGTCATTATTTTCTTTACTGATATTTTTCAAGCAAAGGAAACTTGCATTGCATGATAATCTTCTTGTGTGCATGTTGTATTTATAGTGTAATAAGTCAATGGCCGAGCACCCATAGTTTGAAATTTTGAAATTTGATTCTAATAATGCGTCTCCATGGGTTTCGCAAATTTTGGAAATTGAGAAAATCTCCATTAAAAAAAGAGAGAGAGAGAGAGAGATTTTCTCTAATGCACAAAATTTTTATTTTCATTCATTTATTCACTTTGTTTAAACCATTTTTCTCTCATTTCTTGCACTTTTACATCATTTTTACATCACTTTTTTATAATCATTTCTACAACAATGTCTACATCTATACATCCACCTTCATATTTTTCACTACTATTTTCTCACTATTTTTTTAATTTATTTCTATCTCTCCCCTCTTTTTCATTTTTCCCACTCTTTTTTCTATATACTCTTTTTATTCATTTTCAAACTAAAATAATCCCTCTTCCCTATATGTCTCCTCTAATAGACATTCACAATGGTCATTCCATTGGAGATGCATGGGATCCTTTAGAAAAACATATTATTTCTCATTTTTCATTTATTTTTAATTGCATAAACAGGGTTGATAATGTAAAAAAAGGGTTAATTTCACAAATCGTTCCCAATCTTTCAGTTTAGTCTCAATTTCATCCACAACCTTTGTTTTGTCACGCCACAGCTCTCAACCTTTGATAAATATGCACAAATCGTCTATTTTTACACTATTCCACCAAAATTTTAACAAAAAGGCGATTATACTCCTTTAAACCTTTTAAATATTTTTAAAAAAAATTTGAAAATAATAAAAAACTTAAAAACCACCCCACCCCACCCCACGCCACGTCCCTCTCCCCTCATCGGTTGGAAGTCCGGCCGCTGGAGTTGATGATCCAGGCCACTGGAGTTGATGATCCAGCAGCATTTGCTGTCAAAATGGGGGGGAGAATCTCCCTATTTCACTGCCGGAAATGGTAGTGAAATGGGGGGATTCCCCCCCCCCATTTTAGCTGCTTTGGCAGCACAAATGCTGCCAAAATAGGGGCTGCTGGAAACGGTAGCGAAATGGGGGGATTCTCCCCCCATTTGTGCTACTCCAGCAGCACAAATGCTGCCGGAAATGGCAGCAAAATTGCTGCCATTTTCAGCAGCATTCACTGCCAAAATGGGGGGGGATGGGGGGGGGATTCCCCCCATTTTGCTGCTGGATGGCAGCGAGAGATCGGAAGAGCGTCGTGAATTGCAGCAAAATTACTACCAATGCTGCCAGAGCAGCAATTCCAGCGGCCACACTTCCGGCCAATGGGGGGAGGGGAGAGGGGGACGTGGGTGGGGTTTTTAAATTTTTTATTGTTTTTAAACTTTTTTTTAAAAATTTAAAAGATTTAAGAGGTGTATAATCATCATTTTGTTAAAATTTTGGTGGAATAGTATAAAAAAGGACGATTTGTGCATATTTATCAAAGGTTGAGAGCTGTGGCGTGACAAAATAAAGATTGAAAATGAAATCGAGACTAAACTGAAAAGTTGAGACGATTTGTGAAATTAACCCTAAAAAAAATTCAGAAATTTTGTTAAAATACTGCTCGGTACCTCTTTGTCAAAATATGTCAAATTGTTTTTCAAATTTGGCGGTTTTTCAACATTAATGCTTAATTTCTGAATTTGTGATTATATTATATTCACGGTGACGAGAATACTATGGTCCACTCTTTGAATAGGTATACGTGACGGCGTTCATGGAAAAGGAAAGAGTCACCTGGACATAAAAGATAACTGGCATGGTATGTTATGGAAAAATTGTGAGGTATATTGTATGTCCCTATTTGATCTCTTTATCAAAATACATTTTAATGTTACATACCATTAATTTGATTCTTAATTTGATAACTATTTATTTATAACTATAAATTTCAAATATCTACACCACTCATTTCACCTCTTTATAATTTATCTTCTTAAATCAACTATTATAAATTGAAACAAACAAGCACTATAATGTGATGAGTTGAGAAGAAAATTATCAAATATCCATTTTGAATAAGCTAATATTTCAACTTGTTTGAAATGGTAAAGAAAAAATTTAGAGGAACAGATTTTTTTCTGATTTTTCATTTATTTGCATAAAAATGGATAATAATGTTCAAAAACTTTGAAGAAGTTTTGTTAAAATAATTTTTTTGACTATATAACGCGTATTGAAACACACTATCCCACATGATGTATGTTTATGAATAATATTGTGATATTTGCATCATAGAAAATGCAAGTTTTTAAAAATAGATAAATGTCAAATCGTTTTTGAAAATTGGTTCTTGAACATCGAAAATAACTCAACGGCCCGCCAATAAAGATATAATGATGGATTTTAATATTTTATTACTCTTTCATCAAAGCTCAAGCATTCACAGGAGATGAGGAGAGATATAGAGATAAGATGATTACTTTAAATGAATATTGGTGAAAAAATGTATATGAGAAAAAGAGAGGAAAAGTGAAAAGGAGAAAAAAGATAGATAGAAATTTGAAAATAATAATAAAATAGTAATGGAGAAGGTGGAGATGAAGATATATTTGTAGACTTTACACGTAATACGAGAAAAAAAAGTGATGAAAAAATAATATAAATGAGTGAAAAGTGATTCAAAGAAAAAGAAAATTAAAAGAAAATAAGAAACACATGTGGTCCATTAATTTTTTTGGTGTCTTTCTCTCTCTTTTTTAAACTACAATCAAAGACTTTGAGTATTAGAGATGCTCTAAAATAGCAGAGAAGGGGGGAGGATGGAGAAACCTCTCTCATTTGCTTCTGTAAATGGCAGGGAAAAAAGGATTCCCCTCCCCACCGCTTCCCTCTCCATTTCCACATTTTCCTATTAAATTTGCCATTTCCAGTCAGGCGTGCGGTGGACAGTTGGATAGGTTGGAAGGAGAAATTATTTTCTTCTTTATTTATTTATTTATTATTTTTTTTTTACTTTTTTAAAATTCTTCTTTTATTTCTTCCAAGAAAAAAAAAATCTTCTTTATTTAAGGAGTAAGGGTTTAAAGGTTATTTAAACCGGATTGATGGCATTTTGTGGACGAAAACCGTCTATTGAGACTTTTTATGAATTTGTGAAAATTCATGGTCCACGGTATTGAAAAAACGGTACACAACTCAACTGATACAAAGAATAAAGGTTGAGAGCCATATTTTAAATTTACTTGCAAAGGAAAGTAAGGCGTAACTAACTGTGACCACGCAAAGTTTCAACATTAATTAAGTGAAGCACAGGAAGTTTGTGTAACACTTGAATGTCACATATATAATACTTTGACTTTTATACGTTTATTTTAAAATAAAAATAGGATGCTAGCAGGTTTAAAATTGGTTAAACCAAAAGGGGCGGAGCCTCCATTGAACATGGACCGCACTCAACTTCTATCAACCTATGAGTGAAGACCACACTGGAATTAAGCTGAGAGGACTGGGTCCGCCATTGAAGAGTTGCTGGTGAAATTTTTTAATGAAGAAGACGCAGCCGAAATGATAGGGAGCACATCTCAAAACGGGAAATTACATACTTGCCATTAAAAAAAGAGTTCACCTGCTCTGTTTGACGGCCCTTTCTCTTATTATTTAATGGAGCAATAATTTTTATATGGAAAAGTTACTGACACACACTTTAAAGAGTAAAACTTTTCGCATTGCTAATACATATATAGAATATTTTTACTACAATTTATGATCTAATTCTAATTTCAATATTTTTATAATTTAATAAATCATCTAACTCTAAGCCAATTATATGTGAACATTGCTTCACACTGTGAGCCAACAAATTTTTTCTTAAAATAAGAAAGAGAATTGATTTGTGGAGATTTATCTATTACGTTGGTGTGATATATGATTTAGTAAAAATATTCATAGTGAATAATTATTGATATATATATTTATTATAGGCATGGATGAATTAAAATAATGCATAAGTATTTAAAAACATGATTACACAAATCTTTGTTTATAAAACAATTATTTGACTTGACAACTAATAAGAATGCAAATGAGGCCCTTCGATATTTTAATTTAATGTAAATAGAGAAAATTTTATTACAACTCCTACTGTATGTAGTTATCTAGGTTTAGTTAAAAATATTAATTATCTTTGTGGTGGGACAGTGTGAATATATTCTGAATAGAATATATTCTATTCAAAGTTAATGAAAATGTCAAATCGTTGGAAGTTTCTGCAAAATTCATAGCCACAGACTCATAGGTCCATTATTGGTGTTTTAGGGTGATGCTTTGGCTTCTGAATTTCTCATTATTTATGCCATGGTGACAAAAATGCAGTCCAATCAATTATATTCCCTTTTTCTTCCTCTTGTTTTTTAACAGTCTTCAATTATATTTCCTTTTTCTAAATTAATTTTTTTTATTTTTTAATATATTCTCATTTATTGTGAATAATTATTAATAACAAAAAATAATTAAAATAAAATATTAAATAAATCAAAAGATATATTAAGAAATATTTTACTAAATTGTACATTTTTAATAATATTAAATAATATTTTCTTAATTTAGGTAAAAAATAAAAGAGGAATATCTTTGTTGGATTGGGGAATAGTGTTTTAATAGGTTGGAAAAGAAAAACATAACTGTGTCACTTCCGGAAAAGTGAAATTCACATACTACATCCATCCCAATTATTTGGTCTCAACTACTTTTTCATAAAAATTAAGAATTGTTTTGGGAAAGACAATTACACAACAAATTTCTTAAAATATCATTATTTAGTTAGTGGTATATATCAAGAATAGCATTAAAAAAGATAAATCTTTTATATTTCTAAGATTATATAGGGGTGTAATTGTAAATGAACATAAAAGAGGACAAAATAAATAAAACATCCCAAAAAGGAAAGCGAGACCAAATAATCGTGACGAAAGTAGTAACAGATTACTAGATAAATGACACAATACGACATGACAAAATTTTGACAGTTGATATTGTTTGTATTATGAAGAGTGAGAAAAAAATTACTGAATATTCATTTTGAATGAATGTCACAAAAAAAAAGGGAATATCCATTTTGAATAAGCTAATATTTCAAACAATGGTTTTTTTTTTTAAATTTTTTTACAGGAAGACATATGGAAGGGGAGGGACGTGTATAGTTTGAATCCGAAATCTCTGCCCCGAAACGCAAATATCTTAACCACTCAACCGTAATTCGAATCACATACCAAAGAATGTTAAGTTGATTAAAAATAATATATTTAAAATAGAAACGTTTTCTACCAATTATCAAACATAAAAATGTCAAGTACAAAGGTAAGTACTATGAATAATTATAAATAAAAATTTTGGTTAAAAACTCTAACCACTTTACCATTTACGGCACTATAATCAATGCAGCCTCTCTTGAATTTCGTCATCTAAAACTGACTTCTTGTTCCCTTGGGAAAGCGACTTCTTACTGGTTTGACCCTAAAAGTCCCAAGTCAAGCATTATATGTTTGAAATGGTACTGTTTAAAAAAATGTTTGAAATGGTAAAGACGTCAAAAATTATGTGGAATTACTTGGGTGTCGGAGATCGTAGGAATTTGAAATTTGAAAGTCCCAAGTAAAGATTTGTGACAAGTGATTGTCGCGTTAAAATTTTATGTTCAATCTACCAAACGCCATGCTCAAAGAATGTGAGAAAGTTATTATTGGTTTTTCTATAAAAACAGATCTGGTTTCAAATTGAAGCCAAATCTGTCCAGTCAGCGCATATGGAGAAGCGAGTGGGACCCACAATTTGCTCTTTTTCACCTCACGCAGTGGACATAAACGAATTTCAGAATTTTCAGTTCCCATCCCAGTCCCACCTCCCCCTCCCGCTTCTTCCTGCGAAATCCCCCACCCCCAAAATGGACCTTCGAAAACCAGTCGCTGGAGGAGCCCACAACAAATGACCACCCAAGACCGGCGGCCAAGAAGAACTCTCTGCGCAAGAAACCTTTTTGATTGAGTTATTCGTTCTTCCCCTCTTTCTGTGAAACTAACCCCCAAATTTAACCTTGGAAAAGCAGTCACCGGACGAGCCCCCCAACAAACGACCACCCAAGACCATTAGACCACTGGCCAAGAAGAACCTTCTGTGTGCGAGACACAAGCCCACTGCCTTGAAAGCACATTCGGCGAAAATAAAAGATAAAAGAAGACCATTATAGGGAAATTTCTAATTTGCTTCGAGGATGAAAATGTATTGCTGAATTTTATACCGTCGACTGGTTTTCCAAGGTTGATTTTGGAGAGAATGAAGAACTGAATCATCAGAAGGGGGCGTTGGGTTTTGATGTAATTGGTAGGCCCACAATCTTTGTTAAAGGGGGATTTTTCTTTTAGCATTTCCCGCGGCAATCAACCAAGGTAAGTCGGGCCATGGGTTCTTGGCTTTCTGATTTCATTTTGTGGAAGAGCTTGAAGAGAGGAGGCGGTAATGTTGGTGGTCCGGCAGTGGTGGCTCTAGGTTTCTCTGTTTCTCTGCCTTCTTTTTTTTTTTTTTTT
>CAVNYN010271672.1:0-12724 GCA_963692815.1 Nyctanthes arbor-tristis | reverse complement strand
CCAATTCAAACAGTAAAGGTAAACTAGCATATTGACAACAAGCTGGTCTGGTTCTACCTGAAACTGAACTATAGTTAATTATATCAATAAATCATTGTCTCATTGTTTGTTATGAATATAAACTTTAGGACCAGAAAGAATGTACAATTTCTTTTGTACCTATTGCCAATTCATATGTATTTGATTTTATTCTTTTGTGTATACTAAATTTTCAATATTATTATTCTCAACTTCGACTTCTAGCAGGTAAGCTGCTCGCAGCTACATTTTATGTATATTAAGTGATGTAGGCGCACCTACGTACAACCACACATCTAAAAAGAAGAAGGATTGCGGCTCAAGAACCAAACTTTCTTTGTAAATTCCCAATGCATTTGAAATCGTACAATGCTGAGAAATGTATAGAAATTAGAAATAGCTAGATGTCCTAATGGGCTATAGACTCTAGATTGGCTGAACTCAAGAAGAAAGGCCCAAACTAAACAAAGATTCTAAGTAAAATTGAAAAAAAAAATGCAAAATCTCATAGAAGAAAATTTTAAATGTCCACAAAGAGACTTTGCAGTGGCGAAATGACTGGTGGGCACCCGTCTCGTTGAGCTACCTAAAAACATATATTATGGATTAAAAACGGATAGCGTATTCGAACGTTATGCCCATAATACCGAATAGTAACTAAACCCTCTAGAAATGCCTATCAAACTTATCCACAAATTTTCTACTGCTAGATATTTGGCGTTGATATTAGGCGTTACGTAGAACAATATTATTCGTTTCCAATGAGCAACCCAAAACAAAGACCAAACCCTTAGCTTGCACCTTTCACCCTTTAATGCCCGGTCGAAAGAACGACAAAGCACCAACTACGTACATTTCAACGTTAGTTTATAGATTAATTCACACCGTGTAATGGTGACTTAACAGGGTCATGCCGTCACCTGAGTTAATGATATTGAAATTTAAGGAAAAAAAGTTGAAAATTTAATTGAATTTCATCAATGTTTCAATGACTAATTTATGTTGCATATATTGCACTAATTAGTAGAATATAAATTATGATTCAGATTAGAATCCTAAAATATCAGAAAAATGTCTAAAATGATTGTCGTGGAAGAAAAAGAAATAGACAATAAAGGAATGGTTATTGATAGTGCCGGATCTAGATATTTTTTTAACATGAGCTGTAATGAAAAAAAATAAATTCGACTCAATGTATATATAAAAAATAATTATTTTTTCAAACGTAAAATCTGAAAAATTCTTCGAGTCTGCAAGGGCTACACCCAAAATCTGCCTATGGGTTAATTATGTAATATTACTTAGTGTCATATTGGTAAATAGAAAAATACTTAAAAAGGGTAATTAATTATATTACCACTATAAAATTTGATTATCACACCACGAATGTGTTAATTTTCTTAATTACTAAAACATGCATTAGTAAAATCACATAAATAACCGCCACATTAAATACCCCGTCTCTCTCACAAATCTACACACGCCACAACACTCTCTCTCAACAATCTGCGCACACCACAAATGATGTGCATTAGAACCCTAATCAAAATTGAAACAAAACTCAGGTGTAAATATATTAAAAAAAAACCCTAAATTAAATTAACTAGCCACATCTATATATACGTTAATCTTTAATTTACAACTATATACTCCAAAAGCAATTGATATATTCCAACAGAATTGTTCCCATATCCCAATTTTGTTTTTCTTTTCCCTCTTTGAAACGGAATTACTTGCTTTATAATCTGGTATACGACGAGATGATTGTGGTTTATTATTTAATATATCCACATGAGATTTATTTTCAAACTATGTAATCTAGATGAAGTGCAATGGAACAGAATTAATTACTTCTTTGTTTTAATACTTTAATGGGATCAAGAAGAAGATGTCATGAAAATTAGAAAATGAAAATAAGATGGTAAAGGGAAGATTGGGGGTATACAGTGAAATTTTATGAAATTGTTACTGGAAATTTTTTCTTAAGCATTGTTAATTTTTGATGTTTGATGGAAGATATCACCAAAGAGGAAAGAGAAGATGTCATTGAGGGCAGCATATGGACGTGGGATGTGGTGTGCTTTGATTTTTAGTTGTTTTAATTTCTAGGGTTAAATTTGTGAAAGAGTTGTGGTGTATTTATTGAAACTAGATTTTTTTCATCAGTGTATTGCACGAGTAGAGTTATAGTATATATTTATATCAAAATTGACGTGTGAATGTAGATATCATGTCATAAATAAAGTACAATATACCCGTTATATTGTATAAAATTATGAATTGATATGAGAATTACAATTCACCATGAGATATTTGTAGTAAAATGCTTGAGTTCAAACTTCTGGTCTCCTCCAAACACGTTGTGCAAGTTCACAAGTCCAACATATATAAAGCTATAATAATTAGCAGTCAAATAATTAGATATGGTAATTTGACCTATCAACCCATTAAACCCGTAGAGACTTACACCTAGTAGGATTGACCCGTCACGCCTAACTGGGACAAAAGGACGGGTATGAGACAATATTTTCTACCCCGCCGTGGGTCCATGGAGGGTGGGGGTCAAGTTGGACCCACCTCACAGATCCGTGACCTACCAAGTATTTTTTTATTTTTAATAAATTTAATTCTAAAAATGTGTAAAAATTATTATATATGACAATTTGACCGATCAACCCATAAATTTGTGGCAATTTATTTTTTTATTATATTATTTTTTTGAAAGGATTTTTCTATCGAATTGAAAGAATCATGTTATTATATTAGTTAATATTAGGAACTTTAAAATTCTAAATAAAGGTTTTGTTTTATTTTACGTTCATCAATTAATAATGCATTGTATATAATATTAATTGAAAGGAAAAAATATTTATGAGTTTTTTGTGAGTCATGGTAGCGTCCCATCCCGCCCCATCACCTGACTTGTCTTGACCCGTCCTATGAATTTGTATGTTTGAAGCGGGTCTGGGATGACTTCAAGAGTCGTGGGGCGAATCTAGGTTATGGCAAACCCGCACCATTACTATCCCTACAAATAATTATGTCACAGTCAACTATTACAACTATGAATTTAACTTCTCACTAATGCGTTGTACGGGAAGACTGATTTTCAAAAAAGTTCAATAACAATGAATAATAAAATATTAGACAAAGACGTGTTATCAGATTTGCATAACAAAAAGAATAAATATACAGTTTTAATTTAGTATTTGACACGTTAAATTAATATTTTTTAATACTATATATTAATAGTTATCCACTTATGTGCTCGATTAATGCTTTACTATATTTCACTTTTAAATCAACTAACTTATTTCATATTATTAGTTAACATTCTAATAATACGTATCGGGCATGTACATCAGAAGCGGATAATAAAAAATTATAAAAACTCGTAATTATATATAAATAATAGAAATGAGAAAACTAAAATAAAAAAAGAATATAAAAAAACTAAAAAACTAATATAAATTATTGAATTCACGATGAACATCCAAATAAGAAAAATTTAAATTTTAAAACTTGAAAATGAGGCTTATAAGTTTTCCAAATTTTTTTTTTCATTTTAATGTAGGTGTTCTCTTTTTTGCATTATCTAAATTAGTGAGTTAACTTTTCATTGACAAAACTTGCATATTGATAAAACTACAGTAATTCCAAATAGTTTTATATTTGGAAGAATTTCATTAAGAAACCCGATTATGTAGATCAATAGTGGCTGAGTTTAATTTCGTTAACAAAAAAAAGTTTTTTTATTTACAGATCTAGAGTTTTATCCTTGGCAAACATCAATGTAAAATTTTTGTAGACAATAATTTAAAAAATTTATCCAATTAGAACAATAATAAAGAACAGTACTTAAAACGTAAAAGTAAACTGTCACGATTTTGAGAAAATTTAATTCAACTTTATAATTTCTATGCAATCTATGACGCTAAATAACAATAATCTATATGTATATATATATATATATATATTAAACAAGTAAGGTGGTGGATATTTTTTCCCGCCTTTTGTCTGACTTCTTAAGATATTTGGTGATGACATATATGATGTCACCTTCTATATATACCACTTATTTATTTATTTTGCTGTATAATTTTGAGATAATTAGCTTTATAAAGAATCAAATTGATTTTTTTTAAAAGTATAGTACTCTAATTTGCCGTGTAATTAAATAAGAATTTTTGAGAATTTCCTATAGAACAAAAATTTTAGTTTGTTGTTTTAAATATAACCTTACCATATTTGGGGTTGGATTATTTGTGTGAGCAATGGACCGCAGGTTGATACGGTTGTACTATAATAGTTGTTCAATAATTTCTATTAAACATTTTACTTTTATTGAATTATCTCAATTAATTTTTATTTATGTTGAATTAAATGGTTAAAAAAATGTTACCGATAAATAAATTCAGATATAATAAAATGATTATAAAAACTTATATCTCATAATCCAAATATATGATTTAATTAGCTGTATTAGTAATTTATTAAATTTTTGTATAAACTAAAATGAATTTTGTTATTATTACTTTTAGAATCCCTGTGCAACGCATGTGTGAGAATTCTAGTAAATAATAATAATATAAATCGTAATAATAGAAAAATGGCATTTTTTTTGGATTTGATTTCCATAGATTCAAGGACTCTAAAAAAGGAAAATTTGAAAATTATGAAATTTTGTGATTTTAGAAGGGAGAGTTATGGAATGAATTTTAAAAATTATGGAAAGATTGAAGATTGAAGGGATAATGGAAGAGTATATGAAAACATAGTAATTCTCGTGAAAGATGCGTCTTTAAGGGTAAAGAAAAATTTCATGATTATTCTAGTAATATTTTACAGTTTGCCTTTGAAACAATTCACGGAGCATTAGTTTCACTTACTCATTATTATGTGATTTACTATACTTTCATAAATTAAATAAATAAAATAAAAAAATAAAACCAATTGGGGCACCATCTGTAGAGGTAGTAATCTGACCCAAATTATTGTGCAACATCAAAATAACCCGTCCCAAATCATTATACAACATCATAATGAGGTCAAAAAAATTATGGGCGGGAAAATTACAATTGAGAATCCAAATCCAATTAAAAACTCTTGTATTATATATTATATGATATGGTGATATGATTATATTATAGTTGTAGTGTATATATATAATGTGATGTGATAAATAAAAATCATAATCGTAATATAATTACCTTACTTAAAAATGTGGTGAGCAAAGTAATTAATTATTGTTGTGACCGTATATATAACTGTTCTTTATTATATATATACATATATATTTGCCATACTGATGCATTTTTATTTATTTATTTTTTTTTCTATAGTTCATTAACCAGAAATTAAATTATTTTAAACGACCAGGTCTCCGTGACTGATTAACATCAAATCAAAATCAAATTATTTTAAACTATTGGGTCTCTATGCCTTAAGATCAACGTCCATATTCGTCATTTAGGAACACAAGTCTTCGCCATCAATTCGGGACGTCAACAGTGTATGACCGTGTAAGTTACGTTACTGGGACCCATCACGAATCAACTCAAATTGTACAAACTTAGATACGACTTGCTGAATGATCCGATTGTGACAACGAGACGATCTTTAGAGTGTAGGTCACTTCTATCGTGTATATTTTGAGTCGACTTGATTTATCAAAGTTAGGCTACGATCTATAGCTTAATTGTTGTGATCGATCTTATTTTACTTAAATGCATGCCCTGGATCTATTCTCACACTAGTGTCATTAGTGGTGTCAAAATGACAAGACGAGTTAGTTACGGCTAGCTAGCCCTGCGTCCGTCACGCTCGCATTTTGCCAACGAGCTGGCCGATGACTCACTCACTTTTCTTCTCTACTTATATTTTGACGAGCGGTTCAGGGAGCCAAATCACCTCGGAAAGCCAGAATGCAAACCCACTCAAACAGAGAAATGGCTAGCTAGCGAGCCAATTTGACGCATGTAACAATTATTCCTAAGAGTAATGCAACATATATACACGTGTATACAAATAAGTTTACACATGGAAATAGAATTATAGTTTTATCCTTATGTTTTCACCTAATTCTTTTAGTTCACAACATAAGGTGAAATTGCGGTTTTTTGTAAATCTATTTTGAACACCCATTTGTACAAATACATTTATTCTTATTCCTACCACCTACTTACCTACAAGTACTGTTAATTAATTAGTATCTTTCAGGTAAATTACTGCGGAAAATTGTTCCAAACTTCCTTCCAATAATATTCAATATTCAATATTCAAAGTGAAAAGGCCATATATCAATTCTACAGACTTTCAATAGTGAAGTGGTCAAATCAATTGCAATACGCGTTGGGGAATTTGTGGAGATTAATTCCCCTATAAATATGTATGGTCATTAATACCATTTTCCATCATTAATCCATAAACATACAAAATCCTTACTACTATACCATAGTTTTGGAATCTATATACACTATATTTTGCAAGCATGCAAGCTCTTTTGGCCTTGAATAGGATGAGAATGGGGGGCGAAAACCCGCTAAGATGCATGCCGAAGCGCATCATAATGGTTCGTCATGGGGAGAGCGAAGGAAATCAAGACGAAGAAGTTCTCGAGTACGTTCCTAATTACAAGATTAAGTTGAGTAACAAGGGGATTCAGCAGGCCCTAGACGTTGGTTCGAAGATCAAGGAAGTGGTGTCAGAGAAAGGGAATTCCGAGAATTGGAAGGTTTTATGTTATGTGTCTCCTTCGCAACGGACGAAGCAGACGCTGGAGAGGATCATTGAAGAGAAGTTACCCAAGGATAAAGTGATGGGATTGAAGGAAGAATGCCGGTTGAGAGAACAACATTTTGGGAATTTCCAGGAATTGGAGACGAGGAAAAAGATAAAGCGAACAAGGAACCGGTACGGGAAATTCTTCTACCGGGTGCCTGATGGAGAATCAAGTGCCGATGTCTATGACAGAGTTTCCAGTAAGTTTCTGTTATTAAGAGAAATAAATTAAATCTCATATCGTAAGAGTATATAAAATAAACAACTAACATATAAATGCTTAGACCCAGTCTTGCTGCTTACGCACTAAATTTTTTTTTTCTTTTTTCCTTTTTCTTAATCAAAGTTCTAACATGTCCAAAATCTTTGTAAATGAGTGATGACTGAACTCAAAACTTGCATCGCCTATTTAAAGTTTAATGTTAGACGGGAGAAAAACCCTTTTGAAAATTTCGTCGTCAACAAATTTGAAACGGATATTGTAACAAGAAATTTTTGGGCATTTCAGGTTTCATTGAAACTCTATGGAGAGAAATGGAAACAAACAAGCTAAAGAACAACTGCAGCCCTTCAGATGAACTGAATCTGATAATTGTTTCCCATGGATTAACCATTCTTCTTTTCCTGATGAAATGGTTCAACTGGACGGTCGAGCAATTCGAGGACCTGAAAAATCCCACAAATTGCGAGTACAGAGTTCTGCAATTGGGCTGCAATGGAGAATACAGTCTGGCTATGCATCACAAGTTGGAGGAACTTCATGCATGGGGACTGTCTGAAGAAATGATCCAAGACCAATTTTTTCGAGCTTACGGCACAAAATTCTTACCAACATATGATGTTTTCATTGAGCACGACCAAGAAAATTCAGATGAATTTCTCCAAGGAAATGGCAAGAAAGATTTTCTTCAAAATGCCAAATTTATGGCAAAGTCTGATGTTTTGTTTGAGCATGACCAAGAAAATTGTGATGACTTTCTTGAAGAAAATGGCATCACGAAGTAAATGTAAACTGGTATATTGACCACAACCTGGTGTGAGTTCACCTGAAATTCAACTTGTTTTTTCTGATTTATGATAGTTAATTATTATTCATATGAACGAATAATTCGTTGCTAATAAATTAGGACCAGAAACACTGTAAAATTTCCTTCCTACTTATGGCCCAATTCATAATATGTATTTTTTTTATTTTGTTGATTTTAGTCTTTTTTTTGTGACAATGATTTAATTCTTTTGCATACACTAAATTTAATACTTTTCCGTCCCACAAATATAAAGAAAGTTTAATTATAGTCGGCCTTCAATTTCAATAAACATAAAGAAAGTTTAACTAATATATTATATGTAAATATATATATATATATATAAATGGTAATAACAAACTAAAAAAATTATCACCGACTACTATATAGTATATCGCAGTAGAATTCTTGAAGAATCAGAACTCAATTCTTTGTCAAAAGTGTCAAAACCGATGAAACTCAACTAAAATTAAATGAATAAACATACTTAAATTTTTTTTTTGTTTCCTCCCTCCATGATCATAATTCATACATCTTATTTCAATTTCCTTTTTTCTTAAATTATTGTTACTTTTAAGGTTTTTTTTTTTTAAATAATAATCTCTTACTACAAAATTTTCATTTATAATGGTTTTAGATTCTGAAATTTTATTTTGTTCAACTTTGGTGACACAACTCTAATTTAATATATTAGTTTTTCTAAAAAATTTTAAATTAATAAAATAATGATGATTATTTTTAGTTTTGACTTTATTTTACCAATAAATAAATATTGTGATTTAACTCTTACCTTTAAACATTATAATAATAATAAGAAATAATTTGAATACTGGTCTCGGGAAAAACACCTTGAAAATTTTTATGAGCACCTATTAATTAATAATATAATAATTTCATAAAATAAAAATAGATATATAGAAACTTCACAAATATCCTTAATAATGAAAGAAATATATTTTTCTGATTTTTGATGAAAGGAAAAATATTTTCTGATTTAGTAGCGCAGCATTTGAAGTAAAAAAATATGATACATGTAAAAGTAGCTAAATTTTTTTTTTTTTTTAACATTAAGTAATTTCTTTTTGTTCTCTTTGTTATGGCTTTTTTTTTTCAACGATACATCACTAATATATAAAAGGAGGAATGAGTGTAAAATATTCACTTCTCCATTTTACCCTTAACTTTGTTTTGCTATTGTCAAATATAACCTTAGACTTTTAAAATTAATTAGCCTTTTATTATATTATTTAATTCATAGTTCTTTATAGTCTTAATTATGTAATCAATTGATAATTAACAAACAGTTGGATGTTCTTTTTATAACATTTATTTATAAGTTTTATTAGATTTTGAAACAATACATTATGGATTTGCATGAATTTTGAAGGAAACATTCATTTGGTTCTTCATGGAAGTGGGCAATTTATGTGCACTTCGCATATAATCTCAATAAATAGTGTTAAATTGCTCAATCAATTTGTGCCAACTAAAATTTTTCTCTTCCCCCCCCCCCAAATTCTATGAGTTTTATGCATTTCGATTATATAATTCTTGGAGTTAAGAGTTTTGTGTTCAATTTGAAAAAAAAAATGTTAAATTTGGGAGAAAATTTTTTACTTAGATCATTAATTTGATGCATGTGATTTGGATTCAAATATTTTTTTTTGTTGTCATTTTGTTATGCTTATTTAGCATCTTTAAATTAATAGAATTTAGATAAATATTCTTATTTGAATTTGCATCAATTGTTTGTAATCCCTTTAAATATAATTCGGCTTTAGAGACAACTTTTAGCACATTTGTTGTAACAAATGGCCGGTTCGAAGAACTAGAAAACAAACTCCCATCAATAAGAGAGAGCAACTTTGATTCTTATTAGTCTAAATAAGTGGCATGGCCCATTGTGGTCTTCATAAAGAACTAACAGTTATTTTCATATTTTTTTCGCTTTTAAATATTTAAGTGAACACAAAGGGTATGGAATATTGATTTTGATTAAACAACATAACGACACTAGATGGATGGTACGACATAATATCAGTCACTGATGTTATGTCGTAAGTGTAATGATGTGCTCACATTAGCGTTTAATATTATACCACACATCAATGTCTGCTGTACCTGATGTTTCTTTTCTACTTTGAGAATTGTAAATATCATTTTAAGGTTTCTTCCATTTCTTTATGGATATCGGATTACAAACTTTTTGGTTGAACTCATTTGAATTTTTTGATTATAATCAATATTTTTCTACAACAATACTATACAAAGATTTTGGTTTCCACTCCCTATCAATATGTAATGTGAACTTCTCATCATATCTATCTTCCAATGATTTTTTGCACGTTTGTCCTGTTTCAACTTTATTTGTTACTCAAAGAAGATTTCCATACTAATTTATACGAGCTAATAAATATGGAAGGGCTAAGAATAATATTTCTTTATTGCCCTCATTTGTTACCCTCCATATTGTACCCAAATGTTAATTACACACCATTTTGTACTCCATGTTAATTACACATTTGTTAATTTCAATTAGTGTGCTTAATTACATTCAATTTCTTCACCATGATTAGTATTTTTAATCTCTATTAGTGTGATAAATTGTAAGTTTCAAAATTAACAATTGTAATTGTCATTACACATCTTTACTAAATTATTCCGTGAGTTTTGACGAAGCGATTGGTGATACAAATAACTATTACCAAGAAGAGTTTATAAACACATTTTTGTCAAATCATATACCGCTACACATATTTTTTTTTGTGTCATACAATGTGCATTGCACGTTTAAATGACTAGTACATGTAAAAGTAGCCTCTCCTTCTTGGACCGAGTCACATTAACTAATGATTGATGACTTATAACTTTCTCTTTCAAAAAAAGAAAAAAAAAAAAAAACTTATAACTCGGTGTACTTCATGACTTTGAACACGTCCCATTTATGTGCATAAGCAATTGGAGGGAATCAATGACCAATCAATTGTTAGGCCCAATTAGCAATGAACCATAAGAAAGCATAATGTTACAAACATAATAAGAATCCAAATAACTCAAAAATTTCATGAAATTCCATGTTGAGAATACACATTTCTAGTAAACACATAGATAGCATAGATTGATAAACACAATTTTTTTTAGAAGAATAAATTTCACAAAGGCCCCCAACATTTGCGAAAAGTAATAATTTCATCTCTAACCATTTTTTAAAGCATATAGGTCCACAACCTTTCAAAAATATGTACAAAAAGTCCCTACATGCTATTTTTGTCAATTTTCATTATTTACTTTTTCTATAAAGACAATTTTACAATAAGAACAAAAATTTTAAAAATTTATTTGGATCTCTCAACCGCTTACTCTTTCACGCACTTATTCATATTCATCTGTATATCGTTTTCTCATCTACTCACTTGATATAAGCTATATATATACATTGATTAATATATTATCTTTTCCATTCACTTACCTAACACCACCACCACTACCATTGTCATAATCACGTTAGGCAATGAACTCTCGGAAGTTTAAACCTAAATAAGCAATGATAATTGAGATGTGATTGATATTCAAGTCAATTAGAATGATTAAAAATGTATGAATTTTTTTTACGGAAAAATTGAAAGTTTGAATTATTGGTAAAGAAAGGGAGGATTTCTTCTCTTTATTTTCGTTACAACCTCTTTCATTTTAAATTTTTACATCTAGATATAGTTAAAAATGGAGTAACTAACCGGAAAAAGCAACAAAATTTTTCATTCTTTTATTTAAATACTAGTGGAGCATGCGTGTGTTGCACGCATATTACCCGTCATTATACTTTTATTTTGTGCAAAATTAGACAAACGAACGGTCTAAAATGTAAAATAAAATTTGTTCTTTAATTAGATTTAGAACCTACATATGGACAATGTAGGTAATATATAGAATTAGAAAAGTCAATGCATTGAAATCTAAAAACCCATTAGTGAATGTAATTTATACAGATGATGAACACAAATATTTACAAGCCATAAACCTTAAGAGTTATTCTTTTATTCAATACCATTGTTGAATGATGGAAAGGTTTCGCCGATTGACACTTTGGAAACCTTCTACGTCTTCTTGCAATTGGAGCATTTATCATGCTCAATGAGTTATAGCAACTTTCTACATCTTGCAATTGGAGCATTTTCATATCCAATGACTTAATACATACCATGATTTGACGAACTATAGCCTCTACGAAATGCAATTCCAAGGTCTTATCTACCTCCTCGAGTGAAATATGCATATGAGATAGAGAACAAGATTAGAGCAATTGGACTAAAACTTGAACATTTTATTTCTTGCATAATAGTTCTAGCCAATCTATCAAAATTTCTCAACCGATACAGAGATCTAAAATTTACAGTAATAATAAAGAATGGAAGCAAATAATCCTCAAGCACATAGTTTCTCACAATCTTTTATTGTGATTTCAAAAACTCCTAACCACAAAACACATTCAAATCCATCAACTTGTTCAAAAGATGTCACTAACTTCATTTGAGGTAGTATAATGTCAAGCAAAATACTTGAAGTTTATGCAAATATCTTAAGTGCCATCTTGATAATAAGTCACCATTTTCATTATTTGGCAGGATCCATCCAGAAAATGCATTTTTAAAAATTTCAAGGTGGTTATAAATTGACATTACTCTTATATACATGACTCTCCTTTTTCTAAATTCAAAAATTAATGTTCTTATATCTCCTTGAAAGGATCAGAGTCCTCAATGGTCCCAATGCACCTCGTGATCTATGATCTTCTGCCTTAAGGTTGGAAATTCCAGAAAGGCTTACCATTGAATTGGGAGTGCTACTACACTGAAAAAGTAATCAAGAAAAGAAGAAAGTTTTGTGGTATACTCATATTACAC
>CAVNYN010271671.1:0-56244 GCA_963692815.1 Nyctanthes arbor-tristis | reverse complement strand
TTTATAATGAAATTTTATAAGGTTGTGTTACTTAATTAAGAATAATTATTTTTTTATATCAACTAAATAATAATATAATTTTGTTGTTATCATATTAAGTTAATTATGATTTACAACAAAATTTAATCTAATTGTTATCATTATTGCAAATAAATAATATTTTATTATTTGACACTAATTTTGATAATGACATTATATGAAATAATTATTAGTTGGACGATGTCATACAATTTGAAAATATTTTTTAATTGAAACCATAAAACCAGACACTATGAAGATGATATAAATTAATAATACATAAAAGTTTCTTAAAAAATAATAAATAAAACTAGTCGTAATAATTAATATTCATATTGAAAAAAAAAGAAAAAATTACAATTACAATTTTCAATTAATTTGAACTAACGATATATGTTTAATTTCAATTAATTATAAACTATAAATTTGAAACAAGTAGATATTTATATAATGGTAGATAATTAGATAATCAAATTTATTCATAATTTAAGTTATTTATTAGTTATTAAACTCTTCCGATCTGGTGAAATTAATTTTATTATATTGCTTGATCATATCATCACAATTAACAAAAAAATAGTTTGCGTATATATTATGGCTCGATCTAATCTATACATATAAAAAAAATGCCTCAAACTTAATCATCCACCTAAAAGGCATGGAATTAAAACATACCATTGATATCAGACAAAATTCGAGAGTTAATTGAAATTTAGATATTTAGGTTTGTGTTCTTTTATTTCATATACTAAAAAAAATATAAGTGAAATTGATTTTAATTTCAAAAAAGGCTTTTTAAGTATTAAAAAAAAACCTATTGCTACAGTTTAAAAAAACGCAATAGTAGGTATAGGAAAAAAGTAGGTCTGATCTAATATATAGTTTGTGGTAATCTTATAATTTTATTATATACTTTGTATTATTTCTAAAGTTAATTTCAGTGGTAATATAACACCCCACAAAATTTTAACAATGAATTAAGCAAAACGATAATATTTATTTGATGATGGGAAAGTACTTGAATTTCAAGGATTTCACGATTATGGCTCAATTGAACACTAAAAAGTAGAATGTGACAGCATAATTATATTAAATTAAAAAGTTGTAAGTTTGCCATTCAATTGAATGACGAAAATTGAAATATGACATTGTATTGATAATTATTGACAATATATTGACAATGATAGATTAACCACGCTATTGACAATGTAAATGTTATATTGAATAACCACTTGTGTTTGCTATTGATAATATAAATGTTATTTTGATAATGATCGAATAATCATTTGAAATATCACAAGAATTCACAGAATTGTGACTCAAAGAAACCTCGAATGTGGTTATTATTAGTTAATATTTTGGAAGGGCTCAAATCACGAGAATCAAAATGTTAGCACTTAATTATAAGATAACTCAAAGTATAAGATAAATCAAGTGTATGGCGCCACAATGCCCTACATGTCGCATTCTGGTTGGCGGAACTCAAAGATTTATCAAAAACAACTAAATTCGGATATTTATAACGAATATAAATAGGGATTAGGGGATTAAGGTTTTTTCAACTCATCCATCTTACTCCCTCACCCATCCGACCCCTCTCTCCCTCTTTCCCTTTCCACCTCTATATGAAAATTAATTGTCTTGATTCCTTAGTAAATCCTAAATATACCATATAAATGAAAAATCATGCAAAAATATTAAAGGGTGAAAAACAACCCTTGAAAACTATCAAACATTAAGTATTACACTTGGAAATGACCTCTCACTATATATATATATATATATATATATAATGAATACAACTTCAAATGTCACTTTTATTGAGGAAAATAAAAGATTTGAAGGCATTTGTCAAAGAACCTTTGGAAAAATCGAGTTAAAGAGGTGAATAACTAATACTTTGATTCTCTTTTTGCATTTATGATGTTTTGATACGATAAACATGATTTTAATTGAAGTATTCCATGAGACAAACATGGATTTGATGCATTGAAAAGAAAGATTGATTCATTATATTTGAATCACTAGTTGCTCTACCCGTTAAGATTGATTTATTGCATTTGAATCACTAGTTGCTCTACCCGTTTTACATTGAATTGTTTTGAATTGTTCCTATTCAAAGATCCACGTGATAGGAAAGATTAGTGTGGTATTTGCTTTGAATTGGAACTTCAGTAAGGGTCAACAAGGGTTAAACGTTGATCCACTTAATTGTACATGGCCATGATTGAATTGATATGACTCCTGCATGCATCATGGGTAGTAGTTTAACTAGTAATAGGGCCCTCTTATGCATTGAAAAGTTTTGTGCATTCAATAATCTTCTTAGAAATAAATCTTTCAATTGAAGGGTGAATCAAAGGGTTTTGTTACTCACTGAGTACTTCGTAGATCGGACTCCCCCTTTACTTCAATTTTTGTAGATGATTGAAGTTATGACATTTGAAAAGTAAGGCAAGCTAGGCGTTGACACATTCTGCGAACAGGCGTAGAGTTTTGTGTGCAGTGAAAACTTGTGTTTGAAGCGAGTATGAAAGCAACTATGAATTTAATACATTTTGTATTATTAGATATATTCACCTCTCTATAATATATATTTTTACATCTTATATGAGTAGTCCTTGTAATTGTTTGAAATTTATATTTCAAAATAAAAGCTTTCTAATGATTTGATATGTTTTGGTAAGCAATGAAGTATTTGTATTAACACAATCTGTGGTGTTCTTTGCATTTTATTGAAAAACTAAATTTTAAGGACTCTTTAAAATACCACAGCTTGTTAATTAATTAATTTCATAAAGTCAAAAGCTATTTGTTTGTTTTGTACGTCCCGTCCTCGCTATTTGTATTAAAACTTCCGCTATAATTTTGTTAATCAATATAAGATATTCGAAATATTGTAAAATTAGTGGGCGCCGGACAGGTAAAAGATGCACATGTAGCATGAGATCATTAGACAAACCCAATATTGGTTGATCTGCTGTGGTACAACCTCATGTGATTTGTTTAATAATCTCTCACTATGTGTGTATCTGACAGGATAATCCCGCTAGACGTATGATAGGAGAAAGAGACTGGTTAAGATAATATCTGTATATCTATATATATAAAAGATTAGAGCGAAACTGGGAAAGATATATGCAAAATTAGGGAAATGGATAAGGCACAAGAGAATAAAAAATTGAAAATTAAAAATTTCAAAATACTATATGAGTTACTGATAGGAAATAAAATGTAAAAAAAAAACCATATAAACAAATTTTTTGGCAGGGAAACTGCGGTACAAAGTACCACTTGCTTAATTATATTTACATATATATATATATAATATATAATATATATTGATTTATTCATGAATATGATTAATAGATTTATTTTCTCGTAAATAATTTAAAAATCTAATGCAATAAGTTCGGTGCATTTTATAATTATGATTATTATATAATTGTCTTTTGTCGACTTAGTTTCTGTTTATCATGTATCTTGATTACCATTTAAGAGTGATTAATAAACTATCGACGTTCTAAATTCTACTATCGAAGTAGCAACAAATAAAATAGAATGCATTTAAATATTCTTCAAAATTAAATACAAAGATATTAACATAAAGGTTCAATAGTTACGTCGGATTTCCATTTCAGAATTTCCTAAAAAATTATTAAAAATTTGATTTTATTATTATCTGAGCTATTATTTTCCCGTGCAACGTACGGGTGAAAATCTAGTTTTCCACAAAAGCAACAAATACTAAAAGATCTTCACCATTATATTTTAAAATTTTTAACTATAAAATATATTGACGGCGTATTCAGAAATAATGAAGAAAATTCATGTATATTATTGAGTTTTAACTAAATCCTGAACTTTGTATGCCGATATCACATTTATGTGGTTATCATATAAATTATATATAAACAAAAAACAAAACACCTTTTTATTTTTTATTATTAGCGGCACTTAAAATTTTTTTATTTTGGATATATTTTGTGAGATTCACATGTCTTATACTCTATAATCTAGCTATTTAATAATGATAATAATAGGAAAAAAAATAGCTTTCATCAAATTATATATATATATATATATTGCTTGTGAATCCCACATAACACATCTACATCAATGCAACTATGCAAGTGTGTTTTTAAAAGAAATGACGCCAAGCGAGTCAAAATAAAAAACAAATAAAAGTATAAATAAATAAAACATTGTTGATGTTATTTATTTATATATATATATATATATATATATATATATTTTTTTTAAGAAAGTGCCTCAATCGTTTAGCATCCAAACAAAACAGATGCTAATTAGCTGAATAATACTATTTGTACGTAAAAATGAACTTAAAGTTTAACATGTATTACTAAGGAGTACTTTTAGGGGAAGATAAAAAAGAGACATTAGTATGTAACATTCTCATATGGCACACATTCATTGGGTGATGATTATATGTCTATTTTTTCATCGTCTAATACGAGTGTGTCACATAAGAATGTCACCTAATAATGTTCTTTTTTCATGTTCTCCTAAAATTTTTCATTACGAAAATGTTAAGTGTTTTATATTCAACTTAATGTCCATAATTAGGTCTATGTACATGCAAAAATGTAGGTTATGTATGTAGACATCCAATTAATGTAAATTCAATATCCATATATGGAAAGTCAAGCTATTCCGACGTATGTAGACAAGAAAGGGTAATATGGACGGCGCGCACGGCTGACGAAAATGGAGAAGCCCCATGGACAAAATTTATAAAATGTAAGGTTGGGCAAACGTATGTAGACAAGAAAGGGTAATATGGACGGCGCGCACGGCTGACGAAAATGGAGAAGCCCTATGGACAAAATTTATAAAATGTAAGGTTGGGCAATAAATTGTATGGAGAATTTTCAAACACCTCTCGAAAGTTTTGTTTAAAAACTTCTTACCTCATGTGACGTACATCATGTATATTTTAAACATAAACTATGTGTATTTTAAATTCACATGTCATACATCTATGTATGCCACATGGAAGAGAAGTTTTTTAACAAAAATTTCAGTAAGTACTTGAAAGGGACTCTAAATTGTATATTGTATATTGCACAATTTCTTTCTTTTATTCACGTTGTGTGCACAAGCTGAAGATGTTTCCAAAATATAGAGTGCAAAAAAGGCATGTGTACAAACACATTACAAACGATCGCCAGGAGGTCCATTGCCAACTTGAGAACGCATTATTACCTCAGCCGCAACCCAACAACAAAAGGGGGAGAACTGTATATAGTCAGTCGATCTTGACGAAAACAAAATTAAGTACAATTATATATTGCCTCTCCATGAATTCTAATTATTGCATGCCATGCTATGATTACGTGCATATCTAGGAAGCATATAAGTTGTGGAAAAATTTCTACGGCGTCAAGACTACCAAGAACTCATTGGGTTGAAACAGATCGGAAGCCCCACATGTAATAGTTACTTTTAGAGTATCAGAAAATTTTCAAATCCTTTTGAAGTTATTGGACAACGTCAATGGAAGTGTAATTAATAAATGGGATTTCTACGAGACACTCTACTCTTCAATCTTCATCATCATTCAATCAATAGAATTATGTTTTATGCAACTCCGCACAAATTCATCATCTCTAACACTGAGCATCTGATCTCAGTTTGAATCCGCATTTTGCATCGTATAGTAACATCATAGCCTTGAACGTTCAAGTGGGAAGTACAGTGACCATCAGACAGTTGCAATTACACAAAAGAATCCGTGGCGTCCATATACATGCACATGAACTGGGGCCATAGCAGTCACATGATTTTCCTGTCTGATTCTTTGATTGAGAAAATGGCACTTGCCTGTTCATAATAAATAAAAGAATTTATGGGGTTGACAATTAACAGTAAACAAACATGGAAAACACTTCTGCCCATGAATTGTGTGATCAAAACTAGCACCATCTGTTGATGTATTCTGTTAATTATGTTACATTCTATGACATATATCTTATTCACAGTACCGGACAGCCTGAATATTATAATAATGAATGAGATCTAACTACATTTTTCTCCTCTAGTACTATCCAGTACTATTGATCCCTGTGTACCAAAAGGATTCGAGGTTCCATGACTTTCTCCATATTTGTCACGATCTCCATGTGAAACACTGAAGCACTAGTGCATGTTGCCGCAAGTCAAAAAGAATGGTGAGTCCTTGCAAATTTGGTATCAGAACCGAATAGGCAAACCGTAGTTGAGAAATGTTCTGATACATCCATCCAAGCCAGCTGTTACGATCACAAGACCCCACAAATGAGAATTTATGGCGCTCTGCCACGCGTTCTTTAGAAACTTGAATTCAGATCTGCACATTGAACGCGAAACTGACACCGGACTTGCTTTGGGTAGTTTCTCTTCTGGCCATGTAGCATTTCCCTTATATAAAGCATCCAAAAAGAATCCAAGGCTTGTTGTGAAACAATCGGGGAAAGACGCAGGCAATTTTTGGAGTAATTTCTCATCAAAATGTCCATTTCCCAGTATACTTCCTGGTAATGCTCCTAATTTGTTCTTCAAGCCACACCAAGGAATAGCAATGGAAGCGTTGGGCGACAAGAAACTCTCACAGGGCCACAAGTTCTTTGATCGAGATGATTTTTGGTCCTGAGCAGTATAGCTCCAGACACGAACAGTTGAATCTTCAGCGGTCGACACAACATGTTCTCCATCTGATGTGAAAGATGCGGGGACTTGGCTTCCTGAATTTCGATTACCTGGACAACACAAAAAGAGAATTCAAGAATAATAAATTCTTCTGATCTCCATGATTTTTTTATTTTAGAGATCTTGTTTTATTTTTTGAATAGTTTGGTTGCATGATGAGAGTAGAAAACTTGATTACTTAACTTTTTAGAAGCCTAAAAGGGCCATCCACTTTGTAATTCTTAGAGCATCTCCAGTGGGGTTTCCATATAGAATGTGGACATTACGTAGCAGACTCGCTCTCTTATGTGGACACATCACATCAAGAAGAAAATCCGCATTCACCCTAAAAGTAGAAAGGCTCCTAGGCAATCTCCAGCCATTTTTAATTGTAAATTTTCTACTTTGTTGGGTCTTTCTCTCTCTTATTTTATTATTTTCTCTTTCATTCATTAATTTAGCCTCTCTCTGCGCCACATAGCTAAAAGTAGGTGTCCCCATTGGAGATGCTTTTAGACAAGATAGTTAAAAAAGTTATAGCTTCTTAGCGAATCATGAAAATTAGATTTTCTCTTAAGAAAATATAATAGTAGTGGAGATTTTCAGTTGTCCATGTGAATTTAATGTGAGCCACAAACTCGGGTGACTAAGCTAGTTTTTCTTAAGCCTATGCCAAACATGTGCTCATCTCAATATTTTTGTCTCAAAATACTTAACCATTTCTAGTAGGTCCCGTATTAGAAAACTAATCATCTCTCACCTGATAGTCAAGTAAAAATAGAAAGCAAATCGCACACTTAAGGAAGAAACTTTCCACCTTTGAATTTGCAGATGATATCAGTGCCACAAAGCAATCTAACTTGTGAATCAGCAGAAGTGACCAGAACTTTGTTTGCATCACTTGGACAAAACTGAACAATGGACAACTATGTGATACAAACATGCAGAAAGATGGCCAGTGCATAAAATAACACAACAAATGAAAAAGTGAAAAGAGAGTGCAAAATGAGTACTTGAAATCCCGTTATTCTCTTCCCAGTTAATTTCTTCTTCCTCTTTAAGCATATTTGAGCACCCAATTGCAGACGATTATCTAAACCAAAGAAGGTTATAGCATATTAGTATCATAGAGTTCATGCAAGAATTTTAAACTGGATTACTGTTGGTAAAACTTAGATGTCAACCATTGCATACATCACAAGTTATGAATAGCTTGCCTGTATAATAATATATGATGTTGCACATATTTGTAAATTGTAATAATAATAGTTAAATATACGCAGTTCTTGTTGAGCATGAAATAATGGTTTCCAACGTAAAAAGCTCTTATATACTTGGCAAAACAAAACAAGAGTAATGACATATAAATAAATGTTACTCCCCCTTGCTTCTTTACTTACCGGGTGACTTGGTGAGGGTGTATATATCTTTTTACCCCACCCTTGTTTTAAAATTTTTTTGGACCAAGTCTCCCAATCGGTAAGGTTACAAGGGAAACTAGCATTACTCGTGATATATAGCACCACTATTGCTCAACGCTAATCCATATGGTAATAAATAATAAGTTAAATCAAGTGGGTAACATCTGCATGCCTTTAACTCCAATTATCATTTAATGTCACATATGCCGCCACCTAGGCTGGCACTCAGCACCAATGACGCTACTCAGCATCATTGAATAAACAAAGAAAATTATCAACAAATGCACAAACACTTGTGCATGAAGAGATGATAAAACACAAATCATAGAAACAACCATTTAAGGTTCATAAACCTTCAAGACACCAAAATTACAAGTAATAATCAAATAAAACTTCATGAATATTGTCATTCAAAGACAAAACCTATCGCATCTGCAGGAAAAAATTTATAGGACAAGTTTTCATGCATAACTTGCCAATTGCCATCTTGAATCGTAACCATCATTTGACTGAGCTGAGAGTTGACTGTGAGTACAGAACCAACTACCAGACAGTGAGCAAGCAAGCACAAAGAAAATATGTATCGCTCTCGAAACTGCCCAGCCCCCTCGGCCTAATCTACTACAACATACTTTCCAGTTCCAAATGATAAATTATTCACTGCCAGAAGGAAATCAAATTCAATGCATCCTACTCGAAGGACCAATCTGCTTTGGTAGCAGACTGGGGTTCCAGTAGGAGTTCCAGCGACTACAACAGACTCACAAATATTGACTGAAGGGACAGAATAAGTAAAAACTTAACTGTTCAAAATGTATGGTGTAATACATCAGGGAGATGCAATCTGTTATGTAACATTAAGAAAACATCATATGGCGACATATGAGTCTGCAAATATGCCAAGTTTTCCACACAGGTGCTAATATATTTAAGTGGGAGAAATATTTTGGAATGCATCTAAATCATAGACTCAGCTACATAAATATATGTTAGGGTATAACCTCAAAACTGCATGCACCATACGAAATAAATAAAGCTTAAGATAGGTAAAATTACCAATTCTTTACTTTTCACAATTCGATTAAACCATTAGAAAATTTTTTGAGTACCATACTCAAATAGTAGAGTGTTAGAGATAGCATAATATTGTATGATAAATGTTAGAAGTGGATTATAAATTGACTTTTATTATTTTCGTACAAGGTGTAAGGAGTTCTATACGCTTGTTTGAGATTGTGTTTCCTGTAAATGAGTGTTTGGAGTATATCTGCTTCTTATATAACAATCAGTTCTTGCTCTTGTTTCAGTCATAGTAATAATTGTAATTCATTGGAAAAAAGGCAATATGTATGGCCATGGTTTTACTCAAGGATATTTCTTCTGCTAACCATGTTTTCCTAAGTGGAACCAGTGACCAACACACTTTTGGATTTTGAGTGGACTCTATCAGGAAATAAGAAAATGGCACAAAGTAAACTCAGTACTTAAATATTCTTATAAGATTGTCACTTTAAACAATATTGTACTCTTTATCATAATTAAGAAGATTCTTAAGGAAATAACAAGAAAACAAAATTCCATGACACATATATATACCTACCTACAACATCATAGAAACGGCAATTGCCTTCCATGGAGCCAATTAAACCTCCCTGAAGCAATAAGATATAACATATGTTAGTTAACTTAAGTCAAGTAAAAACTTAAAGACTCGGCAAAAAGGGAAGATGCTAAAAATAAGATGTTCATCAGACCTTGCCATAAGGACAATAACACACAGCAGTTACGATTTCTCTAATATCGATCCAATCAATGACTCGGCAACCTTGAACTTCCCATATGCGTATTTTTCCATCTATTGAACCACTTATGAAATAATTATCATCCACGGGATTGAACTCAACACAGGTCACTGTTCCACAAATAATAAATGAAATAACATCAGTAGTAACTCCCAGAAAACAAAGTGCTAAAGAGAATTTAGTATACACAATATGGAAGTAAACCAACGTAGCTGCAAAGGGGCTTACCGTAGTTATTATGTGAATAAACTCCGAGGCACTGATCATGTCCAATTTTCCATAAGCGAGCTGTTTTATCTGCTGAAGAAGACAACAAATGCTGGAAAAGGAGAAAAGAGACAAGTATGATTAAATCTACATAAATCCTTTTCAACATGCTCCAAAGCACCAGATAATTATTACAAAATATAGAGCATTCACAAGCAAGGGCATAATTAACATTAGTACTAACCCCACTCTTTGACCACGAAAGAGCCAAAACTTCATCCATATGCCCATGGAACTCATGCAGAGGCTTCTCCAATAACCGGAAGACCTTTGGTGGAAGAATGACACAGGCTGAGTCAGGTGATTTTCTCAGACTTTTTATCTGACTGCTCTTTTGTCTATCAACATCAAGTGGAGATAACTTGGAACAATGATTCAGTGAGAAGTATAAGCAGGAGGGATCACTGTCTCGAATGTCAAACTTTTTTAAAATATCATCTTCAAGAACCTTCCACACACGCACAACACCATCTTTCCCAGCACTTGCAAGGTAATTGCCATCAGGACTGAACTTCATTGTCAAGATTGAGCCCTCATGTGCAGCAAATTCTTGCCCTGAGTACAGAGAGGACAATTCTTTTGAATGTTTTCTGTATGCATGGACTCGGACTCTTCGAGTATTAGCCTCTGCCTTTGAACTTATCTCGTTAGGCTTCAAATGAACCCCCTTCGCCCTGTCTGAACTTCGAGTAATAAAATTCAATCTCCTGAGCCAACCACTTTTCACTTTCTTCTTTGAATCAAGCATGTTAAAGCCATTAGATTCTTTCCGCAATAACTGCTGAACCAAAGCTGATGAGCCAAGGGTTTTGTGGAACTCTTCAAGTGATAAAATTTTGTTGGAACCTAATTCACGTAGTCTGGTAGGTGTGCCATGGTCACTAAGCTCATCAACCACGAATTCAGTTCCATCATCCAGGTTTTTAATTTTCCAAGCCTCCTCGTCTATAGCACCATTTTCTACTAATTCTGTGGAGTCATATGAACAAAATGACAGCAAGGATCTACTTGAGAAAAATTGAGTTTCAGAATCCGAATTTGCTAGCACGGTCTCGCCATTATCCCTTAGCCTATCAATGTCATTCTTGATTCTGTCACCTCCTAAATTCTCCTCATCATCTCTATCGGTTCTGCAACAATCTGAACTCAAACCAATCCATTTAAAAAACCTGGCACGTCTTTCATCAACACTTTCTGGTTTCTTAGTCCAGAACTCGTATCCAAAAGCACAATTATCTAGACCAGGAGTCGAACAGCCCTCGAAGCCATCAACACCCAAATCAGACACGGAGGAGACCTCATCACGGCTGTCAAAGAATTGACCCTCTCTTTCACTATAAGTACTCATTGTCTTAGGATGCGACCCATGTAAACCTACCGGGTGAAGAAAGAAAATTCAATGAGAAACAAATCCTCGGGTAATATTTCAACCATTTGCCAACATCTATCTATGCTATAAAAGAATAGAAGTTCTGGCCCATTTACTTCCTAGTTCTAAACTGCACAAGAATGAAGCATTAGATTGAAAAAGGATAAAGATAACTGAATCCCCATAAATTAAGATCCCACTAATAGAAAAATTAAACCCGTTACAGATTAAAATACAAAAGCATAGATCTTTCAGGAGTTAACAGAAGTGATCAATAACGAAAAACGAAAAATCTACATAAGCCCCTGACACACTACAACAATCTAAATCAAAATAAAAAAATTCCTAATGACGTTCCCAGTAATCAGCAGTTCATTGTGAAACGAACTAAATTTAGAAAATCAAAATCCAACGTATTCCGAAAAATAGAAAAATTTCCTCACCTGGGTCGTCAAGGAACATGTGTCAGACACCAGAAACCCATTTGCACAACGCAGATTCCAGCACAATCACATAAGAGAAAATTGTACTTCAAAACAGTGATATGTGAACAAAAGGAAACATAAACGATTATAAGCAAAGTAAAAAGAATTATGCCATGAAACGAGGGAATTTGAGAAAAAAAAAAAGATGCGTACAGTCAAACGAGATTTCAAGAAAAAAGGAGGGTCATAAGGTTGAAGGACACTGTGTAGGTGTTTTCTTTGGCTTTCTCTTTCATTAATATGTTACGTTAAATTGTTAAGAGCAACCACTGTCCACAGGGTGGAGCTTTTGACGATTTTGCCCTTTGATTCGGCTAATCGTTCATAAATGGATAACTAATTTTTATTCATAAATAGATAATAAATTATCTGTGAGATTAATTAACTGGTATTATTTTGCCTCAAATGAATATTTAAGTTTTAAATTAGAGACCTTTGTTCGAGAAAATTTCTTCCATAATAAATGAGATATTGAAAAAGTGCCAATATTAAAGTTCTCATAACTTACTACAAAGTTTGTTAGTAAAATTTGTTTACTCGAAAAGCCAGTCGAGAAGATATTGGTTTAGAATTTTGATTAAAAAGGGGAAAAAACATTGAAAGCACGGGATAAGGCCGGAATTGATTATCATGCACTCAATTCCGTGTATGAAAGGGATCTTGTATATTGATTTGTCTTATATTCAATTCCGTATATATAAAATACTCCAAAAGTACCACGTTTTATGTATGAGTTGCAACGTCATCATTTGAGAATAATGGCCCAACCTAATCGCCACGTCTTAGATAATCATGTTGAGCTTGAGTTTTATCAATGCAAGGATTATGAACTTGAATGGTAGAATCCTATTACAAACCCTAGAATTCTGATCGTCACAAGTCACGCAAGCTGCATTTTTTCTCCCTCGATATAGAAGAGAATATGAGTTGAGTTTAATATTGGAGATTGATATAGGTCCGACGATATTTTTGAAAGTGATTTATTTAACTAAATTCAAAAATAGAATTAGTTTGCCAACTTGGGCAAATTCTGTTAAAGGTAATTTACATTTAACGTCCTTAATTCAAATGTTAATAAATGACGTCTCCAACTTTTATTTTTCCTCATGTGAGTCCCCAGCATTTTAAGAAATCCCAGTCCAAGCTCCTGACAATAGAATCTGTCAATTTCCTCCGTTACACTAGGGGTATTTTTGGTAAAAGACAATAAATATTTTAATTTAAAAAAAGAAAAAATGGGAAGAGGTCTCTCCTTTTGGCGGCTAGAAATTAACGATCTCAGAAATGGCAGCAAAAGTGCTGTCATTTCCGACAGCACTCTCCTTCTTCCCACCTAAAGGGCTACTGAAAATAGCATCCCTCCCGACAGCCAAAAGGGAGAGCCCCCCATTTTTTTAATTAAAATATTTATTTTTGTCTTTTACTAAAAATACCCCTAGTTTACAGAGGAAATTGGCAGATTTCGTTGTTAAAGACTTAGATAGGGATTTCTTAAAAGATTAGGGACTCACAGGAGTCAGGAGGCATGTGTGGTACAAACCCAAGACTTTCTATTTGAAACGTGAGAAATCTAACTACCGTAACACTTATTCGAATCACATATTGAAGGTATTGCTATTGTAGTGTGTGATGTCTAATCGAACATAAATCATAAGTCCAAATAGATTTGTCATTAAGGCTATTCATATTCTTGTGTTAGAGTACCTATATTGCATTATGTGAATTATTACAAGATAAGAGGAGGAAAGAGAGAGTCCAATTTTTCAAGATGAAAATAAAAATAAATATAACTGTTGATATAACATATCTAAATAAAGCTTTTAGATTTAAGTAGAGGTGTAAACAATTTCAACATTTTTTTTTGGTTACCTTAATCTAATTTTTTCTACGTTATTGATAATGAGAGAGAATTTTTTATCACATCCTATCTATATATTTTTACTAAATTGACGGCATGCAACATGCTCTTAGTTTAAGGCATGTATATAACACTGCACAAGCAATAAAACATGTACAAATGAAGGTTTTAAAAGCTTGTTTTCACTCATTGCAATATAAAAAATATATATACGCTAATAAAGTAGGATGATTGATCTATATATGAAAATATTGAGTTTGATACATCCAATTGATTAAGTCTTCAACGTGAAAAGAATAATTCTTGTTCATTCATAATTTTGAGTTAAGTAGATCCATGATAATACAATACAATAAAAAATGAATAAATGATGAGAAGTTGAATATTTGAAATTCCATCAAAAAATCCGGTGGTTTTATTTATTTATTATTATAAAAAAGTAAATCAATAATTATATATAAAAAATAATTAATTAAATTTTGTCATAAGTGGCGAGGAGATTTTAGTAAACCCGGAAAATGCGCGAAAGTGCGACCCTATTCATAGCGCGTCAAAAAAAAAAAAAAAAGGTTTGACTTTGACTAAAATTGTCGCCATTTGAGAATGCTTCTCCCGACGGAACGGTTCACCCTCACAAACTATTCCCGTTTCATATTGTTTGTTTGGACATTGGGAACCACAAGAAAGATTTGAAAATTCCATTTTTTTGGGATTTTATTGAATGACAAGACATATCACTGTGACTTTTAACTTGCCTTTTTTGAATATTTTTCAAGTTTTGTAACATCATATTGGGGTGGTTAGTATACCATGCCATTTAAGCTTTTCTTTTTAATATTTTTTTAATTTTTATTATCAGTGGTTGGATTGCGACGTGTTTAAATTTAAAAAATATATATATTTTTCAATTTTGAAAATTTTGATTGACTATTCATTAATATTACTCTTAATTTTTATAGTGAGTTCCTAAATTTCCATACTAAAACTTTCAATATAATTATTATGCATATCACATTGATCTGCACGCTCCTCTTTGAAAATATATTATGTGTGGGTACATTCTATGTTGTCTTTTAGATACCATATTATAGTGTCTAAAGAATTGTGTGTCAACACACCATTGAGTGTGTTGGGTAATAGGTCCCGCAACACACCTAATATTGTGTTGCCACATAGTTTTTTTGACATTATAACATAGTGTCTAAAGGATACGATAGAAAAACCGACTATGTAAGTATGTATATATGCTAACTAAAGTCAAAGATGAGCTTCAACCACAATTTTAGCCAAACCGCGAAAAAACGAAAGTTAACCAAACTCAATCCTTCCTATTATTTATGACGTTGGAAGGTTGTGTTAGACACTAATATGATAAGTATGACGTTAGGAATAACAATTTTACAATTGAAACTCAATACTCGTAGGTGAGTAAAAGTATTTGGACGGGTCCAGAGTGAGATTCTCTGGCCCAAACTCTTATCAAGTCAGGAATAGGCATTGGCCGCTTCGACCCGCCCAGACCTGACACCCGATATTATTTTTTTTACTTATAAAAAATATATTTTTGTATAGGAAAAGAGCCCGTGAGAATTCAAATCCTTATACTCAAAGTTAAATCAATGTCCTTCGATCGCTTTACCTAATATTCTTTATATTAAAATTTTAAGTAACTTTAATTCATAATTCAAAATTTGAGTTTCTTTAAAATGACTTTAAATTTGATGTGTTATGTGTAGTTGAATGTTTGGTGGTTTGAATTTTGACGCGTGGTTGAATGACATTGATAATTTGAGCTTGATACATGATATTTTGGATGATTTTTTCATGTGGTTTCTAATTTTTTCAAAATTTTTTTTTGTATTTTCTTAACGGGGTTGGTAATATATTTTTTCTCATACATGCTCTGAACCTCCCCCACCCGTATCCGATTCAATTGGATACGGGACAGAGGTTTCCTTAATGGGGCGGGCAAAAGCATACCTGCTCATTGTCATTCTTATACGAAGTAGGTAAATGATAACAAACGTCGTATCAAATGATAAATAAATTTAAAATCAAACACATTTCAACACCTTAATTTAACGTATAACGTATGTGAACTGATGTTAACAACCAACACCACTCTACAACATTATCATTATTTAAAAAAAAAAAAAAACCGTACAACACCAAAATGCGGCATGAAAATATGCAAGCCATGTGGCTATAAAAATATGATTAATTACTAATTACGTGTTAGGCGTTGCTTCACCCAATCCAAATTGCTCCGTGGTTAGTGTTTGGCCACCAGTAAAATCCCATTACGGCATACAGTGTTGTTTTTGGAGCGAGGGGTTTTTTTTTCTCTTCCGATCTCTCCGTGGTTAGTGTTTGGCCACCAGTAAAATCCCATTACGGCATACAGTGTTGTTTTTGGAGCCCATTTAAATAAAGCCCATTCTCCCATCCTTTTAGAACAGTAAAAATTATGTCACAAATATTTCTTCCACTTCTGGAAAGATTTGGACAGTCACTCAGGTGGCGCACATATTGCAAATGGTTAGCTGTTATTATAGATTGAGAGGTACAAAGAACTTGATCAAACCTGTTATACTAAATGCGTTACCAGTTGCGCGTTTAATGAAGAGGGTCTCATGTCATTTAACAAAGCTGTGCTGTCCATAAAAAAAATGTACAACACAAGATGCAGATAACAGGTATAATAAGATCCTATTTTACAGACATGACAAAATCTTACAATTTGATAAATCATTATCAAACACGGATCCGACCACCATGTGACAGTAATGGGCGGACGTACCCGAGAGGTGGTCGACACTCGTTTATAGTGGCACCCCATTAAAGACTAGAAGGGATTAGATTCATATAGTGGTCCAAACATGAAAGCTCTCACACATGCTCCCTACATTAGAATCCATAGGCAATGATCCAAGTCTTGCTTTTGAAATCAATTTAGAGCTCCGAGATATTTTTGAAAATGTCGAAGCATTTATATTTTATACTAGAAGGGCATTTTCTTTTTCTGAATATATAACATGGTTTGCACATGCAGCTATACTAGGATATTTGTAGGGTGATTGTGTTGCATTGTTCTGTGTTCCTCAATTAGGGGCATAGCAAAATATATATAGATATATATTTTATGATGAACACTCAAGTGCAACATCATGGGTGAGGAAGAAAAAAAGGCTTCACATACAAATCGTGGGATTCCGGCCCTTCGTTTCACTTAAATTCTTGAATCATCATTGAACAGAACTGAACAGTGAGAATCAACTGAGAACGTGTGTTGGAAAGAGTGTGACTCAGGCTTGTAATGGGTTGGTGGACAATAAGTTGGGCTTGTAATCAATATAGTGGGTTCGGGCCCATGTCTTGAATGGACCCAACAATGGCTTCGAGTAAAGGAATATTGGAAGTGGAACTGACGTTCTTAAAACAGCCCACTAGAGAAACTAATGGCAAGTGGGCTGGGGAATTAAGGTTGGTCAAGAGATGAACAAATGGGCCAATTAAGTGTAAGTGAAAATTTCAGCCCGGCCCATAAAGCCCATGTGGTGAGGTCATGATTATACATCATCATTAGTGCCTAATAAAATCATGACCACAGGCATGCCACTAGGCATTCAATTAAGATGAATTTATATATATTCAAAACTGAACCATGCTATGTACAGTATTGATCACACAATCATTTATAAATGGTACAGATTCGGCCACCTTGTTGCAATAGACTTCCACTCCCAATCTCAAGAAGAAATGAAATAGAATGGATCACAATAATGTGATGGGAACTCTATCAGTCAATATGAATTCTTGTTATCACACAAATTAGATGCATCTTTTGGCATTCACCGATGTGGAGGGAGTTGTGGTTTTGACAATTGACATTCACCAAAACATTTGCCTTTTTATTTTTAACTATTTTACTTAAAAATGGAATTAACAGTCAACAGATGACGCTATAAAGACTATCCAACTATACTGAAAAGTTTTTCTGTCAGAGCATTTCAAATGCATCATGTGAATGTGAATGTCTACATGGGAGAGATAGACAAAATATATATATATATATATTATGTTGGTCTCAATTTTTTTTTTGTAATTTTTGATGTTACAAAGGGATTGTAGGGAAAGAGAATTGAACCCTTAACCAAAGGGATAAATAACCAACACAGATACCACTAGACTATAAAGGTTTTGGCTCAAATGTTTTAAATTTTAATTTTTTAAAATTGCCCCTCTCTCTCTCTCACATTTTTTCCTCTAAATTTTCTTCAGTAGTTCTTGTGCCATGTCTATAATACACATCTAACTTAGCATTTTTCACTACTGTTTTCACTTTTTTAAATTGCTTTTCTTTTGTGTTTTTGTCTTTCATTTTCCCCCCGCATCTTCTTTATAATTTCTTGTGGCATGCCTACAATAATCCACATATGACTTCACATTCCCCACCAACATTTTGTTATTATTCTTCAATTTCTTTTTATCTCTCTCTTTTTCAATTGATCCGTATACTTCTAATTTATTTTCAAATGATATAATCATCTTATCTCTCTTTCTCTTATCGATATTATCTCCACATTCACATGTGTACACTAGATATCTTATCTTATATATATTAAGTAGGATGATGGCCATATGTTCCCGCCAAAACTATTATAGTACTTATATATGCTTATTTTCTTATTTATTTTATTTTAATAATTAATTAGTACTTATATACACAATTCCAACTAATTGAGTTTCAAATTAAGAGCTTGTTTGATGCTCATTATTTGTTTAAATTTGAGGAAATTATAAGAAGGAGACATGTAGAATATATATTGGAAATGTAAAAATGTTTAAAATATATTGTTGTAATTGAAAAATTGTCAAATCAGTAATAAGGAAAATTATAATTGAAAATAATGAGAATCAAACAAGCACTAAATCTCTAATATCTTATATATATCTTTTTATTTTATATACACACACACATATATATATAATATACGTAATTATAATATATATCATAAAAGTTGCATCTCAGGATTTCGAGTGAAGATATTTTTCAAAAAAATAAATACAATAATAAATAAATACATAAATATATATATATATTTACTCTTCTGCTTATATATGCTTTCAATAGTATACACATTCTCATACTAATCTTACTTATATATAGGTTAAAATCTAAGTTGAGGAGATATAATAGTAATAATATTTGATAATGATGATTTAGAATAAAAATAAAAAATTCTTTTAATTATTTTTGGAGTGGAAAATGGTTAAAAATTAATATTAAAGATAAATCATGCAGAGTTTATCATTTGTTGTAATATTACTTCTCTTAGATCTTTTCTAATAGGAGAGTGTGTACTTTTAGATTTTTTTAAATGGATTTATTGAATAGTGATTTGTTTAAAGAATGTATGACGCCATATTAGGAGATGCGAAAAATAATTTTTTCAAAAATATATGGTAGGGAATGAATGTGGTAAATAATTTATTTTGATAAATGAATCTCATCCACATTTTAAGATGTTATTTACAGTTCTTTGCTTTATTTATTGAACAACAATATAAGCATGATAATTTTAGAGTAACATAAATTTTGTATTTTTTTCAATGGTTTCTTAGTTTTCATATTCAACGTGAAATTAAATTTATATTAAAAATTTTTTCATTAATTCTCATTTTTATTAGTTAAAAATATTGTTATATGAACGACAATTTAATTAGTTCTATATCAAGTGAAAGAATTGTATGTAATAAAATTATAATTATTAGTAACATGAATACATGTGTGAGTAATACATAATAAAATTATGAATTATTAAGGAATTTTTTAGATTAATTATTATATTCTGTGTAATACACGAGTATACAACTAGTGCGGTCAAGAAGAAAGAAAAAATAGGTATATTGTGGGGTATAGACGGACGTGTAAACGCACCCGACTTATATGGTGTCCACGTGGTCAGAAGAGAATCAAGTGACATAATTGGCCAAATAGAATATGTGGGGTCACAAATTCGATCCAACGGTGCCTAATTGTTCCTTCCATTCCATGGCTTGGGAATGGAGGGGTAAAAAGCAGGCGCACATTTTCCCGCGGGCCCCAAAATCCACCACAGTCGCCATCGGCCACTTCCAATACATCAAATCACGCAATTTCTGATGCTAACACTGTACAGTCAACGTCAAAGTGGGACCCTGGGGGCATTAACGACTTCGACGCTAGCCGTCCGTAGTTGCACCATAGTTTAGCAGGCAAAGTCAGCGGTCTGGATCGTCTACCAAGCCATCACCTTGGTAGTATGGTAGTTATTAGTTATTCTACTTCGATGGGTACACGACTTTCATTAGGGCTGATCCGTTACATGTATCAAAAATCATCTCTAGTCAAATGTATAGAGTAAGAGATCGAAACTGTTACGTATATGTATATTAATATCGTTTTAATAAGAAGTGTCAATTATACATGAGTTGTGCTATTTAAACAAACACATATACAAAAAATTTAATAAAACTGACACATAGCATAATCTTATTTTTCAACACATCATATTTTTTTTACATCAACACTTATCACACAACTCACATGTTAATTTTATCACTTTTTTTGTTCATTTTTTTGTCGAACTAAAATTTTTCATTATAAATTTATAACGAAGAATCGAAGAACATGTATTTATTGAAATCAGGGCGGTAGCCAAAGGGATTCACCTGGGCCTAGGCACCCCTTGTCCCAAAAAAAATTCTTCTTTTTTTTTTTTATTTATTTGGAGAAGCAATAAAATTCCTTTTTGTTTTTAAACCTTGTGTAAACTTTAAAAAAAAAATTATACAAATAGTTTAGTCATACATTTTAGGGCTCTGCATTTAGTTTCGGCTGGCTATGCCACATATTGGAATACTTTCTACCATGTTAGTTGGATCCAAATATATCTATTTGTCAAACAAACCGAGTTTTATTTAAATATTTACTGTATTTAATTTGAAACCTGCAATTCAAAGTAGCAGTTAAATTATGTGGTTGCAAACTGACCCCTCTTTTCTTTCTTTGTAATTTTTTTTTTTTAAAAGATTATCATGATATATGCGCATATATATTTAGCACTTGTTTGAACCTCTTTAAATTTTCTCTTTATGAATTCACCTATTATAATTTGATTGTTGATTTGATAACTACTCAATAATCACCACACATTTCAAACTTCAATTAAATCTTCACCACTCATTTCTGCTCATTATAAATTCTCTTTATAAATTGAAAATTTAAAGAGCTTTAAACAAGTGCTTATATTTTTAACATGTTAGTGTTACTAGAATATTTGAACAGAAATGTTACTATATAAGATATCTTTTTCTGAAATGCATACTGTATAATAAGATTACTAATGCTAGAATCTTGACTATAAAATTGTGATGGCGAAAAAATTAAGAATGTAAATAGGGATACTAAGTAAAAGTCAGAAACATGATGCCCTAAGGAAGAGAAGTTTTGAATTTTATGAGAAGTTTTTAAATTGGGGAGGAGGGAAAGTAAATAAACATGATCAGATATGATCAATTTATTCAACATCATTATGTCATGTTTGGGAAAGATACCTATGTGATCATTTTTAAAATCACAGGGACGGAGTCATCATAGTCCACCCCATTCAAAGGATAAGCTATATGAATTCGTTTTCAATTTTATTTTTTCAGAATACATAAACAATAAACAACACATTTCCCATGAAAGATTTTACAAAATACAATATGTAGGCAACTCTTGTGCCCTGGTGTTTTTAAATTGAAATTAGAGAAATACTACTTACGAGCTACACAAAACAAGTAGGAGTGGGCATAAACCGATTGATTTAGTTTGGTCGGGTTTTGAACGGAAAAAAAAATCAGTTCTTGAAAACCGGTCAGTTTAGCAAAAAAAAAAAAAAAACCCAACAAATTGGTCAGTTAATAGGCGAACCGAATCAAACCTATCGGATCTGGTTCGCCAATTTTTCCAAACCGACCAATGCTCACCCTGAAAAACAAGTGTATTTTTTCTTCTTCATCATATTTCATCTACACATATTCATACAACAAGCCAATAAATCTTAATTGTAGGCAATTTAAATGACGCATTATAGAAATGTCGTTTATGCTAGTTTAATGATCTGCGAATATAAAATGCCTTCTTATATATAATAGCAAGGATAAAATAGCACTTCAATGCAAGAGTTATACTTTAGTACCTATCATAAAATTGTCACAAGGCACTAAAATTAGGTCCTGAAATGTTCTATTCCTAATGAAAAAGGGAATTAGGGGAAATATATTAATGAGTGACAAATTAGGATATTCTTAACTTCCCAGTTATACCTAATTCTCTCTGTCAGAAAAGATACTGCTGTCCAGGCATGATCATAATGTTAAACACAACCCACCCACTATAATAATATTTCATTATTTTCATCAAATATAATAATATTATTATGGATAGAGACATAAATTCTTCTAGTCAAATTAAATAATTAAAACCATATTCTTGTATTCAGACCAAGCCAAAAATTCCTCTACAGCCCCCGTGAAATATGCCATGTGTAAACCAATGAATAATAATAATAGTAGTAATAATAATCAGATTAAAACAATTAAAAGAACTTATGGATCCCAATTTATCTCTTCTTCATGGGAAAAAGATGGATCAAAAGAAAGGGAATTTGTATGCAAATTTGTCTCTTGAGATCAAGAATTTACGACTAGCTAGGGGTATCAATATGTGCCGAGTCTAGTGTGTGTGACACAGCATGAACTACCTTAACTTTGGATCGTCCCATCTAAAACGTTCCGCGCATACCAAGTCAATCATTCCCTTTTTCCTGCTTTTTAAAACCATTTGAAAGAAAGCTACCCATTTCGAACTAGCTGAAATTAAGTACCTTCTTCATCTCCTTCTCCAACATGGATACTGCTCAATGGCCTCAGGTATTGAGATCCGCCACCTTTTTCTCCTGTTTCTGAAATTCCGGTCCCCAAAACCATCATCTGATCTACTACGATAATTTATTTTTGAGTTTCCTTCTCTTCGTATCCTTTATATATATAGAGATGCTTATAAAATTCCTTTTGTAAAAGAAGATGGTGGCTGTGTATCCCACTTTTTCTTATTTGCACTTGCACTTTCACTTTTGCTTCTCATGTAGTAATAAAGGACTGATAAAGGATTAGATTTGTTATAATTTTATCTGTTCCTTTTTCTTGTTTAATTTACTGTTGTTGATGATACTTGAAAAGTGTAAAGCTCCCAACTTTTGTTAATTTGTTTGTTTCTCTCATGTCTGTACCTTAATTCTTGGATCCGATTTTCTTTGTTAATTTGATCTTGAAGCTAGACAGTTAAAATATTGTGGATTGTACTGTGGCGTTCTGTCGACTTATAATAATGGAGTCTTTTCTTGGTGTTGTTCAACTTTTAGGATATAGTGGTGAAGCCAGTGGAAGAGATAGTAACAAATACATGTTCAAAACCTTGTTTAGAAAGGAAGGTGAGGCCACAGAAAGATCAAGCATTGAACTGTCCTAGATGCAATTCGACCAACACGAAATTCTGTTACTACAACAACTACAGCCTCTCCCAACCAAGGTATTTTTGCAAAACATGCAGAAGGTATTGGACTGACGGTGGATCTCTGAGAAACATTCCTGTTGGGGGCAGTTCAAGAAAGAACAAAAGGTCGTCATCATCAATTTCATCGAAGAAGATTTCTGATCTGACAATTGCGCAGTCTCAAAACCCTAATCTCAATGAAACACGAGATCTCAACTTGGGATTTTCGATCCCTAGTGCTAGCGTCGTCAACAACAAGAATAACAACAATATCCCTTCTAATTCATCTTCCTCGACTTCATCTGCTAACCTTTCAGCTTTGGAGCTGTTGACAGGGAGGGGTTTGAATTCCATCTTTCCATTGTCAATTAATGATCCAACCACAGTTTATAATTACTCATTGCCTGAACTCAGACAGTCCCTAAACTTCTCTTTGGATGGACTTGGATTAAGTAATTATGGGAGCTTCCAGGGTATGGAAGAAACTACAAGTACCGGGAAACTTCTTTTTCCATTTGAAGAGTTGAAGAGCAAAACAAGTACTAATGATGTTAATGAGCAAAATAAAGATCATCAGCAAAATGGAGATTCAACAGGATACTGGAATGAGCTCATGGGTGGAGGACACGGAGGATCATGGTAAATTTAGTTAATCCAAGAATTGTTCACGATTTGTATTTATTTTCGTTTCGAACCCTTTTCTTTTCTTTAAATGATCTACCTTAGGTTTAATTAATTTCATGGTTGAGGTGAGTGACTTGTTTGGATATATCTTCAAAAACTAACTTATAGGGCACAATTGCAAGGGTTAATTTCTTAATTTCCCCATTCTCTGCTTCTTCATTTAATTAGTTAAGCGGGATTCTGGTATATGTATGTATATACTCTTTGATCATGGTGGCAGTTTGTAACTTCTTCTAAATCTGGCTTCATTTTGTGTAGAATTTGGAATAACCATACACACAATTATCTCGCCAATTTTAAATTTTTACTGCATAGTTTTTTTCCCTTCCTGTATTCAAATCTTCGTAGGATTGAGAAATAATTTTAGGTATAGTAATTGGAGTTAAAGAGGAAGCTGATCAAAGGTTTGATCTTTCATGCAATGTACATGAGACGAAATTGTAATTTGAAGCGGTACTCCCATTCCCCTTTCTGTTTTTCCATTTCCACCTACTTCAGACGAAACAGTTTTATACCTCCCAATTTCTGTATATCTAAACAATCGGAAGACCAATTCAATCGAATTTCAGTTCACCCCCAATAAGATGATGATTATTTTGTTGTGCCATGTTACGATTTCTCTTTCATTTTTCCAACGTTATTAAAGTTGTTGGTTTGAGTTTTTCAAAATGTTCGAACACCAAATCATCATCTATATACTTTTTATGTACATTTTTTATAGAGTCCATTGGACACTATAGTTTCTGTTAGACGAGAAATAAAGAACATAACCAATACAGGGAACAAGGGAATACCGGACCATATATGCTTTTGCGCCATGACAATCTCACTCGGATTATGGGGATGGGTTAGCAGGGAAAGCAGCCTTGTTGATTAAAGTAAAGGACCAGAGGTCTAGTGCTTTTGTTTTTTGTGGGAATACCGCCTTTTAATATGGATATCCTAATGGGGGACCCTGCTCCCCTTGTTCAAACAAAGGGTTCTCCCTAAGGCTTGGGAATTGATTATGTGGTAGGTTTTCAGTGGATACATTGAGACCCTCCAATGTCTCTAATGAGAGCCTGTCACATAATCCACTAGACACTATAAGATGACATTCAATGAACCCTATAGAAGAACTACTTTTCATGTACAAGAATGAAGCATCATCGACTAGGATGGTGTGCTAACAAATAACCTATTGAGTAATCCATCTGCTTATACGGGTTATTTTAGTGAATAACTGTATATGGATCTAGTACGAAGATTAAGTGGTAATAAAGAAGTAGAACCGCATCTTCAGCCAAACTCCTAAAAAATATCTAACGCCATGTGTGATATAATATAATGTCATATGACCACATGACATATATCAGAACAAGTCGTGTAGTTGTGGTTTCTCATGTAGCGTATCTTGATACACACTATGTGGTGATCTCTTATATGTCACTATATGGTATTATACCAAATGGTGCTAAATGATATTAGATGGTATTAGATCAAGAATAGCAAATTTTCTAGGGAGAGTTCTCTCCTTAGGGAGAGTACCCCTCTCTATAGCACAACTCTCAAGAATAGACACACCACATGTCACAGATCTCAGTGATATCATGGAGAAGTTCCACAGTATTCTCGGTTTTAGTGATTTAACATAAATGGAGCTAGAAAACAAAGAATGGTTATCTTGGTGGGTGGTTAAGGTTTAGCATTTGACAAACGTCATTTACTTTCAACTTAAGAGTGTATAAACAATCCTTTCGATATTATGCTTCTACTTTATTCAAATGTATTAACGACCACTAACATTATATAGTACAATGGAACTGCTCTCCATGTGCAGTGATTTCTTTACAGCTAATATATACTAGATTTGCCACCCACCATCCTCTCCACTCACAGTCCAGACTTTACCCATTCTTACCTTGAATAGACCATCAAAGAAAGAAAGCGTGAAGATCTTGTGCGCCCTGATTCTTGAATTCGTCTTCCAAAGTCTACTATATACCAAACATGCTTACGTTATTGTCATTCAAAATCAAAATCAACATGCATTCAATCAAATTACACCAACGTAGGTGTTAAGATAGGTAAATTTCAAGTAGAATTTTTTAAAAGCTCATGTACTAGAGCGCAGATGACTCCCAAGCCTTCTATAGGAACTTCATCCGTAAACTCAATAAATAAAATAATTTCTATTTGTTTTTTAAACCAAGAACTTTCCACATAGCTCAGAACTTGGAAGAGGTGATCCGAGTGGAGGGAGTATAGTGGTAGCGGCCACAGTTACAAAATGGATATCGGAAACAAAACGGAAGATTGAAATGTCCTAGTTGAGAGTAAACCTGTTCTAGGTATTGAAGTAAGCTCATTGATCGCCATTAATTCCAAATATACGAACTTTGTGCATGTGTGGAAACTTGGCAACCACCAGAACAAAAACTGCCAAAGTGTTGAACAAAAGCATAGAGTTTTGATACTCTGTGGTGTGAGAAGCTATTAAGTACCTGCCATCACAAAGGAGCATAAGCATCCGAAAGTGATTAGTCAAAATGATCAAAAGCCTAAAAGACAGCATATACTCTTATGAAAAAAGAAAACAACATCCTATCAGCCTACTTGCTCAAGATACATGAAAGAATCATAGAGGAACTATTATAGTTTTATACTTTTATAGGCATGAAACAAAGTAATGTAAAGCAAAGACGTGAGAGAAGCTACTTAGGCAAAAAAAAGATTCATGGAAATGAAAGATAACAGATGGAATCACAAAGCTGGAGGAAATTTGCTCAAGCAAAAATGCAGCATATAACGTTCTTAACTAACAGGCAGAAGAGGATGGTCTGTGTATGGTATAGAATTGGTTAACTAATTCGAGATATCAAATAAAGAATCTCGCTTGTTTTTGTTGTGTTTTAACCTTATATATTGCATACTTAATGAAAGCCCCAAGTGAACATTATGCTAGACAGGTGCAAATTATAATATTAACAATACACTGGAGATTTGTTCCTGCGATTCATGGATGAGTAACGTGCATATTTCCCTACAGAAAAATTATAAAAATGAAAGAAAGAAATGAAAAGGAAAGAATAGAAAAGAAAAGGAATTTCACACCTAAGCCTGCATTAGGTGGTCGAAATTAGGTTGATTGCCTTTTTTTAACATCTACCATATATGTGGTGCCTCTTCCACACTACAACGTGGAACAGTTTAGGCCTTGTGTTTTAGACACTGATTTGATATCAATTTCAAAGAATGAAGAATAATGAGAAGTAAAAAATCCCTTCCCCATATCACTTACTCCCGTAAGTCACATCTCCTGCTGCCATCACTAGGTGACAGGTTTTTTGCACAATACTGTATCGGAATGGCAAACTTATTTGTGTCTTCATTGTTTTGCACATTAAGAACAGGTAGTAACCGTTTGATGATTGCAAAGCTATATAAGCAGAAGAGAAATGCATAGTTTGTGCAGGTCAGAGGCATAAAAAGAGAGCCAGTATCCACATAATGGGTAACTTTTATATAGGTATGCTAGTGTTTAACAATGTGTGTGTGTGCGCGCGCACATGCTCGGTCGCACGTGCACCGTGGGGAGGGGGGAGAGAGGAAAATAAAACTAATTAAATATAAGGAGTCAAGGGGCCAAAAAAAAAAAAAAACATGTTCTACAAATCATTTGGAGTAATCTTAGAAAGAGGCTCCAAAGAATTTCTATAGATTATCTATAGCAGCAAAACCATAAAAATATTGCAGGTGCATCATCAAATTTTTATTAATCTCCTGCTATGAGCACACAGCATTAGGAAGCAAAATTTTGTATCCATTAGTCATTAGGATCAATGTATATCCATGCTAGGCCACAATGATTCACTAAAAATAAAGTCACATTCATATGGCACAACATGAGAACAATTAGAAATAAAGAAAAATAAATTGTGGACATTAAAGCAATGCTAAAGTAAATAAACACAATACAGATCAGTACCCAGTACCCATCATGCTAATGAAATTATCATAATAAATTACCAGACAAACAAAGACCCGGTGAACACACCATTGAAAAAGAAATATAAAAGCTGAAGTAATATACGTGTGGCCATAAAAGACTACCCAAGAGGAATAAAACTTTTAGGTTGAGCCGGGGGAAAAAAATATCTTGCATGAAACGGAAATCTTCTGTGGGCTGCTTTTCAGAAAGTAAATATTCTGTGTCTCATGGGTAAAAGTTTCATGATTATAGCATATTTTGCCATGCAAAAGACCGTTTTGCCTTTTAAACTAAACTTCATTGAACTGTTGGAATTAGAATGCACATTATGAAATGTAGATACGAACACCACCAACATCTGAAGCTATTAAAGTTTATGCAATCAATATCTTAAAAGACTCACATTGTTGACCTACTTGTTAGTTGTTCCTTGGATATTTCTCCATAGGTTCATAGAATCTAAACGCACAATGCTGGATATATTACTTTTTTAACTCTAAGGATGAAAACATATTTTCAGATATACATTCAGTTCAGCATTTGAAGCCTACGAGAGAAAGCAAACAGCAATCTTGCTTGGCAACACTTACATAGATTCTATCTATTGGAGTATACATTGTGAGCTCATGAGCAAAGCAACACCGCACCATTTCATAGAATTAGAGGATTGAGAGACTACTCACAACACTACAGGTACAACAGTCAAAAATTTCCTATTGGGAGTGAGCTGCTTGCCATTATCTATTTGCTCCCACCAAGTCAACCGGTTGTAAATGCCTTGGTCGTCTGCAAATGGCGTTCCCTTTTTCCAATGAAATAACTGGTATGTAATCTGAACGCACACCAGAAATTCACCACTGTTACAGACAATAAAAGCACAGTCTAGCACACCAAAAAAAATAAAAATAGCACACCGCAAAACTTAAAATGAAAATTTTTAATGCATCTGCTTACAAATTACTTTAGTTACTGTAAGTGATTAGAATCCATAAGCAAAATGCTGCAAAATAATTGTGAGATGAGAGAAGTTCATATCTCTTCCCCACTTGACTTATCTGGCAATCTTCTGCCATCATATTATTCCATCAATTGTGTCGATCAATAAGTAAAAGAACTACCTTTCACCTTTAAGTCCAAAAGAACAACCTTTCACATTTAAGTATACATTTTATTTAAGTGAAAGGCCAAATAGAAGTTTTATTTAATTTTCCAACTAATTCCTAACTCATTAATCATCCCGTTCAAGAAGTAGCATATATTCCAGTCATTACCCAGAAGACTACAGGATTCAACCTTCTACAAAACGCAAGAAAACAAAAATCGAAATTTCAGTGTAGGCCCCACATTGAGCATCAAGAACAGACGCAGAAGCACCGTCTTTATTTCATTTTCCACAAAGAAACAGAAACCGAATATTTCAAAATTCCAACAAAATCAAAGGAAAGAAATCAAAGAAATACAACTCCACCATAAAAATAAGAGATGATACAATCACAGCATTGCTTTCACACGCACACACATATGTAACTAAATATATGATATATGATAACCAATAGAAAGAAAACTGAAAAAACGCACAATTGAATGGGAAAGGTGGACGATTGTCCAGGCCATGCCGGTAGAGCAACCTAAAACAGAGAGCACCACCAGCCATGCGAAGCACAATATCAGAATATAGGTACACCATACGCCGGGATACGTGAACCATTCCGTATTCCGATTCAGATCCGTCGACGGCACCGCGCGTACGTATAAATTCGCCATTTTCAAATAAATTTCCCAATCACGTTTCTTCCAATTTATTTAAGTAATTTCTCTGGAAATCCCAGTGTGCAAAAGGAAATCCGTTCGCCGTTATATTTGGAATTTTTACGTCAACTCTTTGCGAACGCTTTTTCCTTGGTTAATTTGCAGGTGAGCCCCCAACTTTAGAAGATTTTGCACGTTTTGTCCCTAAAATTCTTTTCCTTTGCCTTTTTTCCCTCGAAAGTTTTCCCTTCCCATTTTTTTTTTTTTCCTGAAACGTTTCCTTTCCCATTTAATTCTTCAACCATCTATTTTAGGTACGGTCCAAACCATCAACCTAGATCTCCTTTGACCAACGATCACCCCCTTTTTTTTGCAAACAACGATCGCCTATGTTATATTTATGTGTTATTATATCTAATATTAGAATACCTTTTTTTTTTTTTGGCAAAGAAAACTAATTCTGAGAGTTAAAGAAGAATATAGTAAAGAATTCTATAAAAGAATGATAGATAGACAAATAGCAAAGATTATTTTTCTTTTCTTTTCTTTTTTTTTCCCTGTGAGTTAGTGCAAGAGAAAATTTCCTTATAATCAATTTTATCAATATAAAAAAAATCCACAAATACAATGAGTGAAATTAATGAATATACTTTAATTATCATTTTAAAAAGTTAAGAAAATTATGTAAAATTTATAAACGTACTAAGAAAATACTATACCATTTATGATTAATGTTAACCATCAAAATACATAAATGGACGTAAATGTTATACATTTCGCGTCAACACAAGTACGTTGTACGTACGTAACTTGTCTTTGTACAAGATTTTTCTTTAGTTAATTTGCAGGTGATCCCCAACTTTAGAGGATTTTGCCTTTTCGTCCCTATAGTTGTTTTCCTCACCATTTAACTCTTCGACCATCTATTATTCTATTTTTAGAGGTTCTTTATATATCAACAATCAAACCTAGATCTCCTCTCATGATATATTGGAAATTATCTAGTACCAATTAATACCTTATAGTATCATTTACTGGTCTAACTATTGAAGTAGACCAATAAAAAACAAATAACTAACATCTTTATTAGTATGTATCAGTTGTCATTTATCAAATTCATAGAACTTGCTTCCATATAAGTCATTCATGCCATAAAACGGGATTGTTAATTTGGTTATCTGTGCAAATAAAGGAACCTATATCCTTAATTGCCCTACAAGCACTCCATGTTTCTAAAGTCTTTTGTAGGCTTGCAATGTTAACTTGTATATTTGATAACTGCGAAATTGTGCCTATGAAAGTCCTTGATATAGAAAACAAAACTAAAGGGGGAAAGTTCGGGAACTCCTAGGAAATGAAGTAGAATTCAAATCATGTTTATGTCAAAATTATACAGCAGAAGAATGAAAGTTAGCAATACAGGCAGTGAAAAATCAGTTGCAGAACAAGAACTAGGAACCATATATCAGAGGCTGGCAGCGGTGTTATCAAGTGTGTCCAAACCCTCCTCTAACCGCCTCTTGGCAGACTTTGTTCTGTAACACCAGGCCTCGAAAGCCTCACTCAAGTCGGGATATCTTAGCTGCTGAGTGTCCATCCAGTCAGCAAGAATATCAGCTTGATCATTAGACGGCAGTGCTAGAACTAAGGACACCATTGCTCCTTCAATGCTCTGGCAAAGATCTTCGTCCATCTTGTAAGCAAATGTAATATCCTCGTTGCTCATTGAATCCAGAATTGGCTTCAGTTTCCTTATGTAAGGAAGCCATGACTTTAGTATTTGCACTCGGGATGGAGCTGGAATAATTACATTACCATAGCCTACTGAATCCAGCACCTTCGATGTGATCTCGATCAGCTTTAGTTTTAGACCCCACATAACGGAGTCGAGTTTGTTGTCTTCAAGAATGGTTAATAAGTTACTTGAAATTTCAACCCACTTGGCCACAAAATCCTTCATCAGATCCATCTTGGGCAGAATATTGCACATCCATTCAAGATCAGATAGCCTATGCATTATCCTTTTTTCTGCTAGCTCGACTGCTATATCAGATTCCAAGACCAACGACAGTTCCATTTCAAATGAAGAAAAAATTTTGGACAAACCAATTCTTGTCTCCAGTTTTACCTCATCATCAGCTGTAACCAAAGGCATGTCATCATCATCCCCAAGCATGTATTCGACTTGTTCTTGGGCTGAAGTTTTAAGCTCTTCCCCAAACGGTGGGCAAAGATTATCGACAGAAGTGGCATAGCGTATAGCAGAGATATAAACATTTTTCGTTGCACTTATATCGACCGGTTGGATCCTCGCCAATATTGGCATGGCTACTGGACCCAGTTGTGAAACTACTTCCAAGATCTTGTCCTCCTCACTGTCTTCCCAAGGGACAGCCTCCAGGTATTGGATGCAGCTGTTTACAATTGCTTCACACTTTAAAGCAACAGCCAGCCGAAGGATACCAAGAGCAGATCGAACCGAATCCCAGGAATCCAAAAGTAAGTCTGCGCAAAGATAGAGACGCTTTAGAAGTTCAACGTGGAGATGGTAATCGAATTCTGGGCACTGAATGTCTATATAGCTACTAGAGCTCGGATCAGAAAGTCTATCAGCAAAATACTTGCTCTTGCTTTTAAGAATGAAAGAATGTGAATATAAGAGTTGTGGTTCTCCTTTCCTTTTTCTCAGACAAATTACCACATCACTAGTACGCCGATCACCAAACTTAAAGGAATTTCCACCTATATTTCCATCCATACGATAAAAAGAAAGCCTCTGAGTGGCACGGTTCAGTCAACTCTAAGCACTCTCCATTGAATTGGTCGAAGACTGGAAATCACAGATAAAATATGGTTCAATTAAACAAGACTGATCCCAAATCAAAACAAGCTCAAGAATGGGGAAACTAAGGGTCCGTTTAGCAACCTAAATATTGTAATGGGTTGCCAAACAGACCCCAACAAACATGATTATAGGTGCGTCCTTGCACTGAATTTACATCAATCAATTCAAGTTGGAATTGCCGAGAAATGGCAGTGCTAAAATGGCAAGGAAAAATATATGCAAATCTGGAATGACGATAAAGTAGAAAGTGCACACTGCAATCTTGTTTCACCTCCCCGTTATCAACTGCTAAGATGTACTCTTCTAGTTTCCTCAAGCGACAAGTCTTTCTACATGTTTTTCCTATACTCTATTACTCTTCTTGAAGAAACCACCAGAAATTCACTGTGTCAATAGTAATAAAAACTAAAAATTTGTCTTCCTTCAAAATGCAAACACTTATTGTCCAGATTAACCATCACAAGTCGATACACAGAAAAAAATACACTTTAGAATAACCCTTTCAAATACTTGAAAGAAATAATATGGAAAATGGAACGGGCAAATTGAGAGAATCCCTTTTCCTTTTACTCAATCCTTTCTAACTGAAAATTCCTCAATAATAGGATCACTCTTCATTTTATAAGTCACTTTGCACCAGGAGACGTTTGAAAGCAATTCTTTGTGTTTTCCCTATATCTACAAGCATTCAACTAGAGACAGAATAATTCCAACAGATCCAGCAAATCTTGGTTATACTTGGACACTAGTTTGCTATCATCTTCACAGTCAAGAATACCACTTGAACAAGGAGATTGACATAAAAAAGTGCTTTGAATCTGAACTATACATCATGTATTAGGCATCAAACAAATGAAAGGAAGCTGTTGAATTAGTGCCCAGAAAGAAGAGCTCACACCGAAAGTAAAATGCAGAAAGTGTGAAACTCAGCTTCATATTCAAAACTTAAAAACTACAATCAAAACCTCTATGAATTACCTAAAGGACATAAATGTTAAATGTTCAGGTCAAATGAATAAAACAGATAGAACTGAAAGGACGGTGGAATAGCAAATTACCGTGGAATCAAGAACAAATTCATCCCTGAATATGCCAACAATGGAAGATCAAGAAAACCTCAAATCCGAAACAAGATAGCTTTTTGATTAAGTGGGTCTTGTTTTCACGACTTGAATTGAAACGGGTTCAAATTAATTTCCCAAAAGCGAAGAAATCAAAGACTAAAGAGAGATTAGGGCTCTGTGCATGAGTTGTATTTCAGGGGTCAATTCTGGCAAGGAAAAGATAACACATCCTATCCGGTGAAAATTTGAGATAGATGACTACTTAAATATTTTATGGGACTACGGACAATGACAACGTTCTAATAAACAGGTAGCAATACAGCTTTTCTTGATTCTGATTGGATCTTGGGCACCCAATATTGTAATAGAGGAAAACTCTTTAATTAATCTTTTAATTTTCCATTACATTAATAGACAAGGAATTATGACAGCAAAGTTCTGTTTTAGCCCACTTGCACAAGTTGCAACAAACTGCTGAGTTTGGGAACTCCGAGGCCCAATCATAGAACAAAAACAAAAGAACTTTACATGGTACGTGCCAAAAATATCCCCCCCACTTGCCACTCATCCTCTGTATGCAGGTGCAGCGCAAATGGATAAATACCCCCTCCCAAGATGAATGTACCTCATCGAATCTTGAAGCAAATTAGCAAAACATGAAAATACAAGACATATTGCATAGTTCGTAGTATTAAAAATAAATTATAGATGTAATCTGAAAAATAATTGTAGATGTAATTATATTTTTTTGACCTCGCTAGTTGTTACAAGTTGTTTTTTCACGAACTAAAATTTTCATAAAAGGAAAGAAAGAGAAACAAATAATTCAATTATACGTGACTTTAATTGTATGCATATTCAGCTTGAACGTCTATCTTAACTAATAAAACAAGAGCAATTTTAGGGGGACATGAAAATGAGACATTATTAGGTAACATTCTCATGTGGCACACATTTATTGGGTGATGATTACATTGCTACTTTTCCATCATCCAATATAAGTGTGTCACATAAGAATGTCATCTAATAATGTTCTGCTTTCATATCCCTCTAGAATTTTTCATAGAACAAACCTAAACAATTCAAAATTGCTACCGACTTATCCACAATGAAGTTTTATCTCTTTATAGTTAATGAAATATATACAATTTTGTTTCATGTATATAAAATCCTTACAAAATTAGTTTAGACGCGCACATAGTAATAACATACTCTTCACACATCATATCACTTAAAAATCAAACTACCTTGATTTTCTCAACTCACTCTGTAAAAACGCTTTTGTAAATAAATATATATATATATATACAGTGACTTTTTTCTTAAAGAGTGGTGTATTTATCTAGACTAGTGACCGGTCTCCAGTCTAGTTGGTATCACTACATTGAGGGATAAGTTGATATGCGTAAATATATAGAGTCTTTATTTATACAATGAATAATAAAAAAATGACAACTAGACTGAAAATCTAGATAAATAGCATTATTCTTTCTTAAATATAAGCCTAATATAATCCATATCCAAACAGGCCTATAAATTGCCAAAGGTTAATCCAGATTAAATTGGGTCGCCTTTTCAATGTGACACAAATGAGATAATGATCCCTCTGCTATGTCAGCCCATATTAAATGGCGTGAAGAAGCTTTTATTTGGGCTAAGAAAGCCCCTCTTAAACACAAATTTGGGCCAGCACCCCTTACCTCTTACCAGTTTGATTTTCATTGTAATTTGATCAAATTATAATCTCAAGCATTTTATTTTTTCAAGGAATGGTTGGGGATCATAAGAGTAAGGACAGTGACTCAAATGCAAATCAGAAAATTTGATAAGGGCTCATTTTGCCTATTAGAACAAACCCCTGTAGTCTATAATCTCAAAGATTATTGGTAAAGATTTGGCGGATTTCACCGGCATGCGTCTCTTGCGGATAAGTTGGTAAGTTATAATATATCAATTTATTGGCAATTTTTATTTTTTCTATTTATAAACTCACCTACCATTGATTTGACAACTACTCAACAATCATCACACATTTTAAATTTTAATTAAATCTCCACAACTCATTTTCACTCTTTATAAATTCACTTTATAAACTTAACTAAACAGGCCCAGTTGGCCAATAGAAAATTACCACTTGCACCTTATTGTTACTTTTTTCCACACTCTATTATTATATGTCAATTGGTTGGTACAAATAACGTGTCAATATGATGATAATGAGAGTAGAATTGAGATTCGTCCCGTTTTAATGCTATATAATCACGACACATTATTGACGTATCTCGACAGATGTCAAATAGTGTCCTATGACACTATATTATACTATTATACATGTCACTGCTCACTAGATTATTTTTAGAGAGTAGAAGTTAGTACCAAAGATGGACTAAAAAAAAACTCTCGAAAAGCTAGTGTGCAGGAAATGGGCTGCTCTTTCAAAATTGTGGGGTGGGGGGGGGGGCGGAGGGGACCGCATAATAGGATGGACCCCGCTATAGTAGCCGGTCCAAACCTACCGCGACTCGGGAAAAGGAATGGTGTTCTGTACAAATGACCCAATTTGCATCCTTTGCAGCCGACATTTTGATCTGGGAATCGTTACCCTCTCATCTGACACCTCCATTCTTTCCAGTTCCTACTCATTTCTCTCTACTCTGTCACTCTCACTCCATGGTTTCTGACTAAAATTTTTGAATTAAATACTAATAAATTTTTATGCATTTTGATTTGGGTGGATTTTCAGGCTTGATTAGATTCTAGAGGAATTTGCGTTATAACTTTTGATCAAATGTGTTACATCTAAAAGTCTGTTTGACATAGTTTATTTTTTCTATTTATAAATTCACTTATTATTGATTTGACAACTACTCAATAATCACCACACATTTTAAACTTTAATTAAATCTCCACCACTCATTTTCACTTTTTATAAATTCTTTTTATAAATTAACTTTATAAATCTAACCAAACAGGCCTTAATATATAATTGATACCAGCATTGGTTTTTTTAAAAAAAATTATTTCAAGAATAAATATATTGTTAAAGGAAAAAATATATATATGATAAAACAAGGCTGCTAGTACAATTGTTATAAAATACCGTGTATGTTTGAATTTGAAGTCATATAACGTAAGTAAATGAAAATAATTTGGAATTTCTTAGTGAGTTCTCTCTGATGAACAATATGAATACAAAAATAATTTAAAATGAAGAAAAAGTAAAAATTCTTGTTAAAAAAAAAAAAAAAAAAGAAGGAGAGAGGAGAAGAGAGATTGCCTGGAGTAAAAAAAAAGGTTGGAATTGTTGGGAAACTCCCTCTGATGTTGACTGCACTCAACATTGCAATTTGTTCATTATTAACCATTCATTAGTGCTTCATGTTTGCTCTGCCAATTTTAACCTGCTTTTGAAATTTAATGCACAGGCTCAGGCACTGATTTTCATTTGCAAAGCTCGTGAGCATCTCCAATACACCACTCGAAGGAGAATGTCTACAAAGGTGAGAGATAGACCCCAAAAAATATATATGTGGGTCTCATGTGTTTTACAAAAAATAAATTACAACTTTTGGAAGTGTGCGTAAATTGAGGGGTATGCGTATAAATTTTGTGCATCTTATATGTAGAAATAACACTTCTCTTTATTAAACACCCATGAGTGTAAGCTGGGTATTCGGTAATATATTAGTGGTTCACACATTTCAATCAGCCAGCATTTTCATACTCACGGTTGTATAAGTTATAATAATTTTTTTGTAATTATATGTTTTCTACCGTCATCTCCGTCCCTGAAACTTAAAATTAGAGGTTGAGCCGTTGAGGGTCTATTGAGTCTTCTCTTGCCAAGTTGCCTTCTTGTCTCATCGTTTAATTAGAGGTAACAAGTGAAATGCATTGGTGTTTAATAATAATTGCGTAATATATAGAGGAATTGTTTGCTCAAGTTTACACCTAGTTCGGGTAGAATTACATTTCTTGTTGCATAAAATAAATGAGTCATTTAAATATATATTTCCCAACACTGATTCTTTTTTTTTTTTTTTGTTGGGAGATATTTCCAACTATGATGATTCTTGAAAACAAATAACAATGTGATTATTATTTTTCCAAACAAACTACTAACTTCCGTATCTTATATATGTAATAATCTGCAACAAGGATAATAAATAATAATAATATTATGAATATGTAATTGATTTTCTCTTTAAAAGAAAAAACTAATAATAATAATAATAATTAATTGATTGAAATTTCAGTCGATTTTTTTTTTTAAAATAAAATGTCCATAGTCTCTTCTAGTGGTAGATTTTATATGCGTTCTTATTTTTTTTTTTAAAATACAATTACAAATCTATATTTATTCAACTGAAACACAGTGTCATGAATATCAACAAGACAAACCCACATATAGTGGAAATACATACTATAATAAAATATAGAAAATACCCAATATATAACGCATACGTATGCGCTCTTATTTATTTTCTTATCTACATATATTGCAATCCAAGTTCGAGTAACAAAACCATATTGTAATGAATCTTATATTATAATAATAATAATAATATACAACAAACACTAATCGACCGCTTATATATCATGGAACTATCCCAGTTTGAATCCAAGCTCGATCCGCGGGCCGGATAGAATTTATTGATAAGGAAAAAGCTATTACGAGGAGGGGACTTATGCATTACCTCAAGCATTAATTACAACCATCTTATCAACAAAAGAAAAAAAAAAATACACAATGCATGATGCAAATGAGTGCTATTTAAAATCTATTACTAATCACACAGATTGGGCAACTTATTAATATAATTAGGAATATCACCAATTCAGTATATATTAACAAAGCCTTTAACAGATTGAGGTATTTGAAGCACTAAACACAGCTTTCAACGGCGGCAATTGTGTCCTTTGTTGGCCAAACTGTCTGTAGCTTGTTTATATAAGTAGTAGCTGTCACCGATATCCTTTTAATTCAACATTATTATTATTATTATTATTATTATTATTATTATTATTATTATTATTTCATCGCTAGCTCCACTTGCAGCTTTGTGACATTCTTTGACACTGCCATGCATGCATAAGTATTTATTTTGATATGGGCTGGAACAACCTTCTTCCAATAAATCTACTGTGGAGTCATTTCACAATATTGTTCATTTAGTGACCCATTAATTAGTTGAGCGGTCAATCAGTAGAAAAGGACATTCATATTTATCTCGAATTGTCTGAACAATTATATTTCAACTAAAGTATTTCTTTCGTCTTAATTTCTGAACAAATTAGAGCATCCACATTAGTTGTGTTAAAGTAGATTGTTAGTGGAGTGGAGTTGTTAGTTAACAACTCAAAAAACAACTTACATTGATGGTGTTAAAGTAGTTGTTAAAAGCATTTAATTTAACAAGTTGTTAGTTTTATTGTTAAAGTTAATAAAAAACTTAACACTTTATGTGGTACTATTTCTTCTTTTTTTATTTTAATTCAATTGGGATTGATCAACTATTTGACTATTGAATTGATGATTAAATTTAATACTCTTATTTATAATCACCAATGTAGCACAAATTAATAGCTAAATTTAATTTACTTATGTGTCATTTAACAATCACTAATTAAAAATTCTATTTTTTATTTATATGGATAGTTAATTTTAACACCACCAATGTGGATGCTCTTATTTATGTGTGACTGATGATCTTAAATTAAATAATAAGTAAATCCGGCCTCAAATGACTAGCATATGTGCAAGTTAAGAAGCTCTAATTTATACATCAATTTTCTTTAGAACTAAAAAGGCAAATAAATTCAATTGACCAGCCCTTTCAGGTGGGGAAAAAAAGGAAAATAAAAAGATCAATTGACCACCTAAATGACAGACGAAGTAATCATTATATAGCAATAATAGTTTCATAGCAGAATTATTTTCGGAGCTTCAAAAATCTACTTGAAGCTGTCCCAAGTTGATTATTTTCGCCTCTTCAAGTTGTTGTCAAGTTGAACTACTCGAGGGATAGGTTTAGATCTCTGTCTCTCAAACAATAATACTATTAATTCTTTCAAATTTTGTAACTCTACCTTACTACTATATATACTATATACTATCAAATTATTAAATATATAAGGTCAGTGAGTCCTGAGCCATTTAGCTAGGGGGCTAAGTTGGGTCATAGGGACCTAGAAGTCTCAAGTGGGAAATCCCTGTATGGGGTATTTTTTAAAATTTATTTGTAGTGTACATTCCTGTGAGCAAGGCCGGGGTTGTATTGTTGATTTTCTTTACGTATTGTATATAGTTCAATAAGACATATATCTATGTATATTTTCACGTATTTCTACAATATATATTTATAGTTGTACTTTAAAAAATTAATAGAATATAAAGGATAAAATTATTTCACGGTTGATTTTCTCTCTTCTTTCTTGTTAAATATAAAATAAATAAATAAATCAAAATTAATCCATAAACCATCATCCATGGTACATGTACGTTAATGCCATGAGGCACTACCACTGGGTAGACAGAGAGCTAGATTCAGGAAAATATATTAATTAATTAATTATTAGGGCCCTAAAAATAAGATGCTTGCTTCTATCCCCTCCGATATATGGACTGGACCTACTGAAAAAATTTATCTGGATTAACTTCGCAGTGTTGGTTAGACGTGGTTACACAGTAAGTACTAGAGCATGCACGTTAGCTTAATTAATTTATTTTGAAAGATAAAGGTTTGCTTTTAAGGGCAAGCAAATCTGCACTGCCTAACCTACTTCATTTAGCTTGTTAAGTTTGACTTATACTACCCCCACCCAAAAAAAAAAAAAAAAATTGTGGGCATCACTAGTCCTACCAATCAATGGTTATGTTATATAGATTGGACACACGACATCAATATGTGGATTTCTTTTCTTTTTTGAATGAATGTAAATAAATTTCTATGGAATTAATACTAAGGTGTAAAATTTTATAATTAAATTGGTGTCACGTGTTGAATCCATACAACTAATCAATGTGACAAAACTTGTAAGAAATTCATTTGGCACAGTCCTTTATTACTATTTTTACTTCTTTGATTACCAAAATTTTGAATATTCCCGTTTCCTGTTAAAATATGAATTTTGGTAGTAACAGAATTTCATGGCGTACGTTTCTTGAAAATAAGGAACCTCAACTGCTCCCAAACATGCTAGAAAACACGATCGATCCTTGTTGGCTCCTAAACTCGAAAATGAAGTGTGCCAAAATGCGCTCTAATTAAACTCCTTGATTCTTGAACTCGAAAATTCACTTAAATACCCATAAATTAATTAATTCTCCTTTTGTTCGAAGTGTATATATTTTCCACCTCTTCTAAAATATTCCCTTTTACAATGTGACCTTTTAAACTCGATATATATATATATATAACCTCCATTAATAAGATCTTAAATTGACATTCAGAAAAAGAAAGAAAGAAAAGGGAACCAAAAAAAAAAAAAAAAGGAAAAAAAGATACTAGCGAACGAGGCAGATTACGGACACTTTTTGGATTATATTACTATGTATGCTGAGAAAAGAAGGAAAAGAGAAATGAAATGCCGTTGACTTACACTTGTCTACGGTTATGATTAAGCGTGTGTTGTCAAAAGCCGACAAAATTATAAACATTGCTATTAGCTCAAAAGTAATATTGCATGGTGATCAAATTACAGGTCATGCCGCTCCCTCTCCTCCATCCTCCCATCACTTGTGGCTCTCTTAATTCTAGTCTTCTTCAATCTCTACAGTGCCTTCTCGACCTCTCTGCCCGTCCGGCGATATGCATGAGATAGGCCGGCAATGTTACCTTCTTCGGATTTCGATTCTTGTAAAATTTTTCACGTAATTGTATTTGTTGACGATGAAACTTGTGAGTTCCAAGCCTGTAATAACTTGGATATCCATGTTAATTAAGTAACTACCATTCTATCTTTATTGTGATATATATGTGTTAAGATAAACCCCATATCGAATAAATATAAAACAAAAGCAACATAGAAATGTGTCACCAGTTACTCCTCTTAAGAAGATTCACTTTTTAAAATAAATTAATCTCCGAATCTTAACAATATATACTTCAAATTTGCAGATGACAAAACATAAATGTTCCTCAGATTAGGAAGTACTCAAACCTTAACCTCCTTTTCTAGTAAGCCATTCGACGAGGCTAGCTAGCTAGCTAGGTCAAAATTTGGCCTGCCAGTCTAAATTCGCAAGAAGATTTCTACCAATCATGGCGTGGGCTCAAGTTCAACTCTCCCACCAACAATACTACTCAACAATATTGCTAGCTACATAATTCTTGATACTGTGGACATTAATTTATCTGATTATCAAATATATTCGTCAACCAAAGTCAGTGATATATTTTTTGCAATGACTAGGTAATGGAGAGTTGTAGTTGACCAAAATCAATGCAATTGACCCGATAATAATAATAATATTAATAATACTAGTAAACAGGAGCCTGCAGACTCCCAATCATTTGGTAGACATAAGATTAAAGATTGCTCTTAATCCGCAAAATCTGTGGTATAACAGCTTAACAAAACGGACCCATTTGTTGTAAAATTCATGGCAGGAAAACATTAACAGAATTAATTACAGTAATTGACCCATGAAACGTTAATCCGATGCGAATAATTAACGGTGAATTAATATAACTGGAAGGCAATTTAATGATCAGCGAGTGGCAAAGTCAAGATTCTCAGACTAGAGGAAGAATATAGCATGTGGACCCATAATATCTTACTTGTTTCATATAATTCCTCTTCGTATATCATGACAAATAATGGGTGTCCCTCACCAGTGTTAGGGAATGGACCTCGGATACCCTACGTGAAAGAGAGTGATGCATGGCAAGCCCAACTAATTTCATGTTTATTATTATTAATTAACCTCGTTTTTATTATCTTTAGTTAAGAATATATAGTGCTACGATGACACTAAACCCACACCGCTTCAACACGTCTACAACTTCAAAACTCTAAATCAAAAGGAATCACTATTCATTTTTATTAGGTAAAGGCCTGATATGCACATATAATTTTCATAAATAAGTACTTGGATTCAAGAGTTGAATCTTATTTTGATTTCTACCAGCTTATCTAAATGTTTGAGCTGTTAAAAGTGTTGGGAATTAAGGTAAACTCCCCGATTACGCCCGCAGGACCGTTGTTTAAGGAATTTAATTGAGACAAGAAAAAAATAAAAGACGAAGACGAATTTAACGGACTGTCAAAGCTTTCCACTATATGATTAAAGTAGCTACAACCATACATAATTTTCACTCGCCAAAACCCATCCCCCAAGTATTACAAGAAAAATATAACAAGCTTTACCGCATCTACCAATTTCTACCCTTTGCCTAACCCGCGAAGAATTAAAGAAATCCCAAGATGCTAGACTACTATTTTTCTTCACAAGACTATCTGACCAGACCCAAGTGGCACCCCGAGTTTTACCACACCTAATTTTCTACCCTTCGAACAAACTACGAAGAGTTACAAGAAAACTTTTTGAGGTGCTAGACTCACTAATTTTTCTCTCAACTCACTTGTACCACTTGTATATTAAAGAAGAAGAAAACATCTATATTTATAGGCTTTGTTTCCTTGGAAGACAAGACAATCCTTCTATAATTTGGATTCATTTTCCTCCTAGGATTATTCTTCTTTCCCTTTCCTTTTCCTTTTCAACTTTGGATTATTTTTGGCAACAAACCCAACAATCTCCACCTTGCCAAAATAAGCCCAAATCTTCATCTTTTCCAGTCTTGTACACAATACTTGAGAAATTACCAGGCAAGCCTTTGACACACTTTGACAGTCCCAGACTCAACCACATGAGTATATATAACTACTTAGAATTAACAACAATTCCAAGCATTTCATCGGCTCAATATCGAAATAAATCTGCTGAAATTTGTGGTGCAACTCTCTCGTTGGCTTTCCAGAGAGCTCATCAGCCATCTACATTACTACAAACACACACCTTGCATCACCGCCAACCAATGCCGTGTGTAAATACAGCAGTTGGAAGTAACACACATATTTTATCATGGCACCTAGCGACACACCATGATGATGTACCCACATACTTCATAGCACATCTCCACCGCCTTCACACCAAGAGAGTCGGATTGTCCAAATCTGAACAGTAGCCGAAACTGCTCCACCTGGACAATGTTTTTTTACGTGGTCAGCTAGTCTACAACACCAACAAGTTGCAACAACCACCAGTCCCCAGATGATCTTATTGAGAATTTTTATATCTGCATCAACTCGCAAAGAACTAAAAAATTTTTCCAGGTGCAATAAATTTGAAGAACCCCTTGCCGGATCCACATCTCTAAATTGACGCCATAGTTCATTCACAACAAATATTCTATGAATATTTACAAGAACATTTCTGGTTAGATGGAGATACATCCTGGTTCCAGTCTTCAAATATAAATCTTCCCAATCACTATCGCTCATACTGGTTCAAGCAACTTTGTTAGAACAAAGAGAAGGTTTTCCTTTGAAAGCTTTAAATTGCCCAATCAAAATCAAGAAATTCCAAACCTGTTCTAACCACAAGTCAAGCTTGATTCTCACCACTTTGTACGCCATTTTTCCTATGCGCCACCTCGAACAAAACCTGACGCTCTGATACCACTGTTGCGAATTAAGGTAAACTCCCCGATTACGCCTGCAGGACCGTTGTTTAAGGAATTTAATTGAGACAAGAAAAAATAAAAGAACGAAGCCAAATTTATGGACTGTCAAAGCTTTCCACTATATGATTAAAGTCGCTTACAACCATACAGAATTTTCACTCGCCAAAACTCATCCCCAAGTATAAGAAGAAAAATATACCAAGTTTTACCGCATCTACCAATTTCTACCATTTGCCTAACCCGCGAAGAATTAAAGAAATCCCAAGACGCTAGGCTACTATTTTTCTTCACAAGACTCTCTGACCCGACTCAAGTGGTACCCTGAGTTTTACCACACTTAATTTTCTACCCTTCGAACAAATCACGAAGAGTTACAAGAAAACTTTTCAAGGTGCTAGACTCACTAATTTTTCTCTCAACTCACTTGTACCACTTGTATATTAAAGAAGAAGAAAACATCTATATTTATAGGCTTTGTTTCCTTCGAAGACAAGACAATCCTTCTATAATTTGGATTCCTTTTCCTCCTAGGATTCTTCTTCTTTCCCTTTTCTTTTTCTTTTCAACTTTGAATTATTTTTGACAATAAACCCAACAAAAAGGACAATACCATATAGTTGACTTGTATACATTGCTCTTGCGAGAATAGATTATCTTATAGTAGTGGTAGTGACCATTGTACAACTTGTTTCTTGAGTTAGACATTTGGGACGTGCATGATAATTAACGACTTGTCGATGTCTATTTCGAATATAATAATATTTAAGTAGAATAATACTATCAGTATATGACATTAAATAATAAGTAAAGTTGAAAGTATGTACATTTGACTCACTTGATTTTTATTATTTACGTCATGTCATATATATGATATTGATGCTAACTATAGTGGTGCTCTATATAGCATTACTCTCCTGAATATCAAGCAATATTACTTTTGTAAATATTGGTATGCCATTGGATGCAATTGGAAAGATAAATGATAAGAGATGTACGTCTCATTCTTACACAGTTGAAAGGCTTCATTAATTCAAGTTCACAGAATTTAGATAAAATCGATATTGTCCGGAAAAGATGCAATCGATCCATATTGGAGGTTGCAAAGATTGTAAATTTTGTAAAAGGTGTAAACCACTTAAAATGTGATTTTAAGATAATAATCAACTAGGTGGTGTGCCAACAACACTGAACCTCAAAAGTGTCGCAACTTTTGACTTATTGCAAAGCCTTAACGTCTGGTTCAAGTGAAGTTGTCGTCTTATCTACTAGACCTCATTTAATTAGAATAGAAGAAAATTTTTATTTTTTGAGTAAAAACTTTCGTCAACAGTCACCCAACTTTCACAAGATCTACTTGTCAAGTTGTATCGTGTGATGTCGTATTTATTCACAAAAGTCAAATAATAATACAATAAAATAAATATTTATCACATGCTGATGATATCTGATTTTACTATTTTCTATTAATTCTCAAACTCTATAAAAAAACTATTTATTAAAGTGAAATTGTTCTACTACTAAAATAAAATGTTTGGTAGCTCGTTAAGGAAAAAACCCTTTTGCTTGGCTCATTCATTTCTGCAATTTGCGTGGAATTATTAAACTTGGGACGTAATGATAATGGCGGTCTTGAAAATTGATCCCATGATTAATGGTACAGGAGGAGGATAGGAATTTTAGAGAGGCAATGGCAGAAGGGTGTAGCAGAAAATGATCCCTACTAAGCCCACAGCCCACTGCTCTTGGGCCCACCACCTACTCTATATTCCCCCCTCCCAAGGTCCCCGGTATAATTCCATCGCCACCTCGTGCTTCCTCCGCGCCGGAATATTCTCTTCCAAGTCACCGCCGACCTCCAATCCCGGACAGCTTCCAATATTCCAAGGACACTTTCTGACCTACATCTCTTTTGGAAGTTACTACACTTTGATCGTTTCTGCATTATTATTCGATTTTTTTATACCTCTTTTAATATTTATGAAATTGCTAGTACATAAAATTATAATGTAAATTATTATAACGAGGATTGTTAAGCACCCCTTTGAATTAATTAGAAATGGATTTGTTAATCCTACCTATTATCTTTTACGAATGCAATACTAGCCTTTATAGTATATAGTTATAATTTCAAATGAATTATAAATTGATTTGCGAAGTTGACAGGTAAATTAACAAACATTTTATGCACAAGTTGGGAAAGCAAAACATTAAAAATTAAGTTTCTTATAGAACACTAATGACATGCATAATTACCCAAGTAATGAAATTGATCATTTTTAATATTGAATATTCACCATTAACGTGGTGCCTAAGATGTAAATTTTGATTATTTAAAATGTAAAATTGGATTATTCTCTAATAATTTGAGAATATTAATGTAATAAAGTAGGATTCTTCTCTAATATAAGAACTATTTAAGAATTATATATAATAATGAAATAAATTTATGCCTAAAATCTATAATTAATTACTGTGTTTAATGGTAAAATTTTCTAAAGATTGAAGCCCAAGTGATAGCTATGCTACTTTATTTGACTAGTTCTAATTCTTATTTTGTAAACTTTTTTTTTTTTTTTTGAAAAAGAAAGATACTAATTCAAAAAACGTTTTCTTGGATCCAACCACCACGGTACACTTGGAAATGCAAAAGAGTCCGGCTACCAAGGGGAAGCTAGGTTCTTCGGGATGGACCGCAGAAGGAAGCAAAGGGGACCGGTTTGGTTAATGGTTTTGTGGTAATTGTAGTTGTAATAATTGATGAGAATGACATTTTCTCATAATGTTTTTGCCACTATAAAAATCTTGCAGGCTTGTTGTTGAAAACTTTTTAAAGGGACATGACATTGATTGGTGGCATTGCTTTATTTCCATCTATAAATTACATGTTGGGTTGGCCTAAAACATTTTTTTTAAAGACTAATAACGCCACGTTTGACCTCTAATCTCTTGAAAGATAAACAACTTTACATTAATTTTTTTATACTATTAATTAATAATAATATTTTAAACACAGTGTAAAGTTTAGGAGTTGGTCAAGTTTTTTACTAAATATTTTCAAGTCTTTGTTATTTAACGTAAAACATAAGGTAATTAGCAAGAAGCAATACAGAATCAATACTGATATAATTAAGTTTTTGTATGACGATTCTAGGTCATATGAAGTCGTGTAAACCAAAACTGAAGATTTTTTCAGATTTAAATTCCTAAAGATGTAGTTTATCACTAATTATTATCATAATTGTTGTTTAAAAGAGATATTAAATAAATACTCTTTCAAACAAATGATTGTGATTATATATGAAATTTTACTAGGAGCAACATATTATGGCTTCATTCTTAAATGAGGTTATAAATTGTGCTTTCAATAGCTACTCTCATTTAGGGCCAAAATAACTGTTAATAACTGGGAAAACTAATCATTTTATATTTCCTAGATATTTTCAGCTAATATTTATTTCTACTTGATTGCATTGTAAATAAAATATCAAAGAAATAATTAAGAGGCATTTTTCTTTATTATTATTTGCTCTTTATTTAACCTATGATAAACTCGATTGGACGATAAATTTATAAAATTATCACTTCTTTATTCATAACAACATCTCGCGTCTATTTCTAACCGAACTTACAATGACAAGTATAAATTGAAAATGGGACCCAATCTGTGAAAAGAATTTTTCTTTCTTTCTTTTTTTAAAAATATATCTCATACAAAGATGTCATAGGCATAAAGACAGATGAAAAGTACAAGGATTCATATCATAAATGTGGAAAATCTCTGTTCCCTTCAAGCTAGGACTTTAATTTGATTTTGGTCTTTCTTGCATAGACAAAACAAACCCCTCTTGTTCCCATACCCACCCCACCCCACCCCACCCCAAAACCCCATCAATATATATATATATTCATAATAGATATATTACATAATTAAATCCACTTTAAATTCTCTTGCTATCTTTCTTGTCTTTCTGATTCCTGAACCGCTTTATATTTTTTCCCATTTCTGTTTTCGTGTTTATGTACTACACAAACACAAATATTGAAGCACTTATTCTTGGAGCCATTCATTGATTTCCCAGAACAGAAACCTGTTTACTTAGCCTTTGCCTTTCCTTTTGCTGCAGCCAGTAAAGGTTGCATTTTTCTGTCTGTTTCTTCATACTCTGATCTGAGCTGTTTGGTTACCTCAGAACTTGTTTTTTGGGTTTCTCTTTTGCAAAATGGCTACTCAAAGGAGTGATTCAATGATAAAGAAGGCCCTGAAAAGCTTTTGTTGTGCAAATGGATGGTCCTATGGGATTTTCTGGGGTTTTGATCGAAGAAATTTCTTGTAAGCCTCTGTCTTTCACACACTCAACTGCATATTTATTGTGTTCCAGTTTGCCCGTGTAGTCTATATATTTTCATTGATACAAAAGGCCAAGAAAAGGAGAGAATAGAAAAATTATTGATTTACCAATGTTGGGTTACATGAATCTGGAGAGAGAGATTTCACCCGTAAGCTGTACGTAATGCATAAAAGAAATGAAAATTTTAGTAGTTATTCTCACAAAGATTTGTCTCGTTTTACATTCTACTGGGAGCTTTTTAAGAGAAGCGTCCATCAATTTAGAGTCAGTCACCTTTTCTCCCACTAAAAATCTTTTTAACAAAGAGAGGAATAAAAAATCCTTCTTCAAAAATGGAAATTGTTGAGAAATGACTTTCCATGAATTAGTATTCTGTCTTCTCTGATCTTTAAGAGTCCTAATTTTCACCTTTGTTTCCCCCCAATGGTATGATTTTGCTCATTTGGCCTAAAATTTTTGGCATGCCAGATTGTTGACACTACAAGATTCATACTATGAAGCACAAATGGGAGATGTTATTGATAATATGCTTCTGCAAGTGCACGTATTCGGAGGAGGGTAAGCCCCAATTGCTTCCTAACTTGTTGAAGCACTGCAAATCTGTATTTCTGTGTGTCTTTTCCTAATTTCATCACACTTATCATCAGGGCTTAATCCACAAGAATTCAGATTTATGTATTTGACAGGGTTAAGATTGACATGATAATTGTCGAATGCAGGGTAGTTGGCCAAGCTGCGTTCACTAAATCCCATAGATGGATATTCTCAGATGCCCGTCATGAAAGGCAAAATTCTTTAGGATTCATTGGGAGTCCTGAGGTTTTCCAGGTACTAATGTTTTCCAATGTTGCTGGTGTCCTATCTCTTCTAATTCTTAAAAATTTTATCTTTTTTGATTTACATTTCTTCAAACAAGTGGCCGGTCACATAAGCTCACATAGGCTTTGCTAATGTTGCCAACTAGTTGAGATTGTAAATCTAATTCATTTCTGCAGGATGATTCGGAGTTCTACGGCCAATTCTCTACTGGGATAAAGGTGCTTGCTTTAGTTCCTTTCCTTTTAAGTCGGTTTGTCTTAGTTTATGCATAGGAGCAGCTAAAGCTAACTTGTATTTTTCCCTCTAGACAATAGCTGTAATTTCGGTCGAGCCATATGGAGTGGTGCAGTTTGGATCTACCGAGAAGGTTAGTGCTAGCACCGAAGATGCACTTTCCCTCACAGTATGGCGCCTCGACAGGCTTCTCCTTTTTACTGACTGATAATTTTTCGTCTGCAGATCCCAGAGAGAGAGGAATTTGTTGATCAAGTCAAAGAACAATTTAGAGGGATGAGTAAAGATCCCATAAATATGGTTGCAGAGAATGAATCCTTGGATTTATATTGTCAAAATTTGACAAGATACAAAGATTTGATGGATGCAAATTGTTCTTTGATTCCTGTCCAGTCATTTCCTTCTACTTCTGGCTATCAGAGTGTGAGCTCATTAGCTACTACATCTTCTCTATATGGGAATCAACTTGAAATTGGAAGCAAACCGTTCATCGAAATGGAACAGTTTCTTTTAGAGACCTCTACTTACTTTGATTGCCCGATTGCCCCAGCTCCTAGCAGTGACAGTGGAGATTCTGTCGTGACTTCAGTGTGGCACTATTTGCCATCTGGACTGAGTGACAACACTACATTCTCAAAATCAAGCAGTTATGAGTCTTGCAGAGATTCAGGTTTGCCTGTTCATGGGAACCCGGCATTCAATTCATTGCACACACCATACTTCTACAAAGATTCACTGAATGATCTGAATTCTACTCTGTTACTGCCCTCAAATGATTTTGCATCTCCAAGTGTCTGTAATCCTTGCAAAATAGATGACTTTTCTCAGAGGTTCTCACCTCTAACAAACAAAAGCTGTACCTCATTTGCCACTGTACTCAGCAATGGCCAATCACCTGCCCAAGGATTCAATCCACTTTCTGGATTTGATGCACGTACCTCAACTGTCAACAAATCGGAAAATCTTCCTACCATTTCAATTCAAAGTTGCATCTCAGAATCATTCAACTCTAATGGAAAAAAGAGATATTCTGATATATCTACTGTAGAAAGACATTGTGATGATTTTGGAATGATCCCAGGGGACACCCGGTTTAGAAAATCAGATGACTGGAGTGAAATTCTGATGCCAGTTGTAAACAGCGGTCATTTGAGTATTAGTACAGATAACACAAAATGCATCTCAGAGCGATCTGTTGGATCCAAAGTTGAGAATTCCAGCAGCTTGTTCTCCAAACTAGGACTCGATAATATTTTGGGAGGCACCATTGGTAGCTCTGAATTCGAGGATCAAGTTTCCTCCACTGCTAAAAGAAGAAGAATTGAAGATCAATCTTGGAACCCAGAGAGAGTGAAATTTCAAGGTCTTCCTAGCTTTGATGGGAATATGAAATCATTAAATCCACTATATGATCCTAGGAAAACAAGTTTTCTTGAGCCCAAGCATGAAGCCTCCACGAAAGAAGGTTCACAAGTAGATGATAATGGAAGCATGAATAGTCCATCAAAAGGTGTTGAAGGAACTGCAAAAGCAGTGAAGAAGAAGGCTAAACCAGGGACTCGCCCGAGACCGAAAGATCGTCAGCAGATCCAAGATCGCCTTGCAGAATTGAGGCAACTCATTCCTAACGGTGAAAAGGTAAATAAATTTCTTTCTCAAGGAAGTGGAAAAAATTGAAAAATGTGATGCCAGATTTTATCGAATTTTTCTCATGTAGTAATTTGCTGATGTAACAGATGAGCATTGATCGTTTGTTGCAACGAACCATAAGGCACTTGAATTTCATGCAAAGTTTGAAGAAACACTCAGAAAGCCTTCAACAAACTAATAAGCCAAAGGTAAAAATTCCATCTCACCTTTCTTAACTCTACCACTTTGTATACTCAAAATGCATATGCTCTATAGCATCCATAATTGAAATTTTACGGTTGGCTAATAGAAGTTTCTGTGCAGATAAACAACTCTGATGGTCGTGATGGTGGAGTTACATGGGCATGTGAAGTTGGTGACAAATCCATGCTTTGTCATCTATAGTCAAGGACCTAAGCTCCCCCGGCCAAATGCTTATAGAGGTAAGGAGAAACCTTGTTCCATGGAGGATTGAATATCGCTGTCAAAAAGATCCTGTACGATATTATGTTGTCAAGTCCATTAATGCATACGCCTACCAAACACACATCATTTTTTCATGCATTTATCTATTTTCATTGCTGAGCTGGGGAAGATCTTACTTAACTCCAAGCACTTCTAACTTGCATTTACTTTTTGCTGCAGACTCTCTGCGATGAGCAAGGTTTCTTTTTGGAAATTGTAGATGTAATTCGAAGTTTTGGCTTGACAATCTTGAAGGGAGTAATGGAAGTTCAAGAAACCAAGATTTGGGCACACTTCATAGTCGAGGCTGAGGTAAAATCATGCCTAATTTGCCTCTTTTGGTTTCTGGTTTATTTTGGCCGTTTCTGTTTGCTGATACTAGTTTAAAACGTCTTGCAGGGGAACTGGCAAGTCTCTCGTCATGAGATCTTTTCTTCACTCATTCAGCTTCTGGAAATGAGTCCAGAGCCTAGTGGATTGATTGGAAGTGATAAGCACGGAAATATTAACAATTCAGGGACTCCTCTATTCAACAACTGCCAACCAGTTTCACGCCCAATCATCTCGGCCAACTCTCTTCAACGTACAAGCTTGTAACTACAGGGAAAAACCCGAGCCCTACAAAACTGTATCTTATTCCCTCAGACTGCAAATCAACCAATGCACATACTACATAAAGAACCCATCAAGGGGAATGAACAAGCAAAGGTGCCTAACAGTTGGAAGGGAATGCAGTTGTTTTGCAGACTAATTAGATCTATGCAGCTTGTTTCTTTTGTAATTAGTGAAAGGTTTTGTGCAATGAGATTAACGAATGCAGACAAATTTGCTTGTTTGTTTGGTTAGTTGAACTAGAGAGCAGTTGTAGAGAATGCTTCTTGCTCTTTTTTTGGCTAAATTTTTCTTTATTATTATTCATTTCGTGGTAGATTCAGACACATCGAGGTAGTTATAAGCTAACTGTAGATTGGATTCTTTGTTGGAATCCAGGTCGTCTCATGTCTGTGCTCTTTTGTCAAGAATGGTGAACAAAAGAATTGTAAAAGTTGCACTGTAATATATTCCATCAAGTATTTATTTTTTTTGTATCACCCAAGTAATTTTTTTTTTTTTTTGTATCAAGGATTAAAGAAGGTAGAAGAAAAGTAAATAGTCAAGAAAGATATGACTGTTGTGGTTACATTACTACCAAAAGGACAAAATCTTGTGATCTTATAAAGCGCCCATCACATATTTTGGTCATTTTATATTAGAAAAACTGACACAACAATTCAATTATAACACTTCTTGTCCCATATAAGTATATAGATACATGTCATATTGTATTTTTTATGCACTCACATCAGACGGGAAATGTTGTAATGGCACCTGGAGATGCTTGAAAATTTTCAAGCAGCACAAATGGAGTTTTGAGGAGTAGTTAAACTAGTTGGGATCATAGTCATTTCAAGGAGTACTTATTAAGGTTAACAGCCAAGTACATGAAATTTAAGAGAGTGTCTTGAAAAATACAAAGATTTTGTACACACTTTTTAAGATTGAGGTGCATGATGGTTTTTTTTTTTTTGAAAAATCAGGTGTTTCAATTGTTTTTACAACACAACAATCACAATTCGCCTAAACACGAGTCACACAAAAAAAACTCGCCAAAACACCAAGCCACACCAAAACTTGTCAAAACATCGATTCACACCAAACACAAATAGGTGTTTACAACAAAAAAACTCAAATCAAGCACAGCTCTAAAACACTAATTCATAACAAAAACAACTCGCTTAAACATCTTGTTAAATCAAACACAACTCGCCAAAATACCTAGTCATACAAAAACAACGAGTCACACTAAAACAATTCGCTAAAATACTAAGTCATAACAAAAACAACTTGTTAAAACACCGAGTTACAACAAAGACAACTAAAATTAAACACAACACCAAAACGCCAAATCAAATTAAACACAACACTAAAACACTGAATCACAACAAAAACAACTCGCCAAAACATTTAGTCAAAACAAAAAACACATCAAAATACTGAGTCACAATAACACAACAATTTGACAGAACAATTGAGTCACAACAACACAACTATCACAACTCAGCGGAACAACTGAGTCACAACAACACAACCGAGTCACCACCGACCTCCCATTGCAACCACCACTACTGTCATCGTGACCTTAGATCCACCGAACGGCCTCTGACCTCCCACGCGAACCCATCGTGACCACCACCGCTACCATCGCGATTCGCGACCTCAGGTCCATTGAACCCAGGCCTTGGCCGTTCTTTTCAGGTTTTTGGTTCGTAGATCGACTGCCTTTGGTGGTGGCTAAGATGGCTGGGTTTGGGACGGTGACGGCTCGGAACCAGGAAGATGGCTAGTTTGGCTACACAGCGAGGAACCAGGAAGCCGTCCTAGAATAGCCAATGGTGGCTAAGATGGCTTCTACCGATCAATAACGACCAAACTAGCTGATTACCCATCCGCCACCAAAGATCAGCGATTGGTGCTTAGATACATGGGGTTGAGGTGGGGCGGGGTGGCATACCTGATTTTTTAAAAAAAGACCATCACTTCCTGACTTTTACATTGAGGCGCCGGAATTACCTGAATTACCTAATTAACCCTAATACAATTACAAACATCTATTTCCCCTCAATATTAACAAAACTAGTCATGCCAGCAATTTGGTCTACTTTAGTCATCAAGTTCAGGCCCATTTTAAACCTTTTTACATCATCAACTACAACACTCCTGTAAAGCCCAATATCAACTGCACTAGACTCCATGCATACCCATGGGCCCTAAGCTCATGGGGCCCGTCATTTGGGTTTGCAAACCCAACTAAATAAGGCCCATGTCCTTTCTTAGGCTTCATCCCAATTACTGCCTCTTCTGCTCTCCTCATCAGTGCCTCCACCTCTTCATTAACTGGATCCAACACTTGGCCCGTACTCGCACTCAGATCCAACGGCCCGATCTGGTTGCTATTTCGTTCACATTCTACAAACTTTCCATGGACCCAACCTGACACATAGAGCTTGTTTGATGCTCTTTATTTGTGAAATTTATAATGAAGAGAGATGTAAAATGTGTATTGAAAATATAAAAAAGTGTAAAATATCTGATTGTAATTGAACAGTTATCAAATTAATAGTAGGTAAATTTATAAATTGAGATAATAAAAATAATCAAATAAGCTCATAATAAAGAGATCATTCTCACATTTTGTCAAGTATTCCTCATCAATGCCGCATTTCGAGGCCCAGATAATAGCGTTGGGCGGGTACTGGCAGGCGGAGAATGGCTGGAGTTGCGGTGGCGGAGAGTGCCTGGAGACAGGGGAGGGCGTCGTAGATGCCGCTGTCGCCGTGTTTCATGTCTTCTACAATGAAATCATAGCCGGCGTGGCAGGTGATTTTGGCAAGGACGGGGAAGAAACTGCACAAGAAGAGGCCATAGGGAGTTTCACCCTTTTGGAGGCGAGATTTCATGGTGGCCTTGGTGGGGAAAGAAGCGATTGTTGGTAAGTCTTGATGGATTTTGATTGATTTATTTGCAGAATGGGATAATAATGTTAGTCGAAGATGCAAATTTGGTAAAGTGTGAAGACACCATGTGGCAAGATGACGTTTTTTTGCAGAAACCTGGACGCCACTTCGTACATCATTATTTGTTTTGTTTAGTCCCGTTCTTCTCCAATACGACTGATGGCATTAATGCCCCTAGATATGACATTTTCTTTCATATCTGACAGGGGAGGAGATCAAATTTATTGTTTTGTAGTCTAATTCTCCTCCTACAGCCTCCATATGTAAAAGAAACCGCTAGCGATTTGTTAGAAATAACAATACTGACTTCTAAAAAATTATTTCTACTGTACTTAATTAGATAAAGAAGAGCTTGACAATGAATTCTGACCTTTTCCTCTTCCTCGTGCTCGGTTAAGTTGCTTGGTAGATCTGCATAAATTTTAACCAAAAAAAAAAAACTTATTGATCATCTAGCAACGACTATAGTCCACTAGACTATGATTCTTGAAGATAAAGATACCTACCATCATTAACCAAAAATCTTAATGATCATTTAAAGAACACAAAGACACTAGTATAATATGAAAATGGAATAGGTACAGTTTTCAAGAGCTTTAAGATCTTTTGATATTTGAAAAATACCAATTTCTGAAAAATAGGCACTTTTGAGTTCAAATACCAAGCTGGTTTGCAAGTGCCTGAGGATTTGAAAGCTCAAT
>CAVNYN010271669.1:0-19030 GCA_963692815.1 Nyctanthes arbor-tristis | reverse complement strand
CTGGTTCAAACCTCTCCTTACGAGGATCCTTTTGGGGTAGGGTTAGGGACCGAGCAGCCGTCCTGTTGTTTCTTACAGAGTCAAAAGAAATAAAAGATGAATGGCAGAAAGATAGAGATTATGCCAGTGAAATCAGGAAGAGCATTATAGAATGTGCAAGTGTGTGATAGTTAAGTGACAGCAGAAAACACGATGATATATTAAGCTTAGAACATGACGTCAAGGGAATCAAGCATGATGAATCAAGAAAGCCTAGTAATAAGGAGCTGGCTACATGGACACAAAAAGAGACTATTGAAGATGGCGCTGACAAGAATAAGAGTTTCTCAGATATGGTTCCGATCGAAGAACTAAAGAAAAAGCTAAGATGAGAAGTTGGTGCTGAAAGAGAGAATTGAAGAATCATCACGAACTTTGCAAATTGAAAAGTCTAGAATTTTGTGGATAAATTTGGGCACCTATCTTCTTGAATAATCTAGAGCATGCAAGTTGCAAGAAGAAGAAGGGGGAAAAAAAGGATAAACAATACATCCATCGCCACACCACCTCCGACATCCACTGCTATAAATAGAATAACTGCCATCCCATTTGCAATGCAAGTAATGCAGTCAAAATTGAGTGCGAGATAGTGATGTGTGAAATGCAAGAAAGTGAAGAATGGAGGTGTGAAGTGAGTAGGGTAAGACAATAAGTGCTCAAGTTGTGAGTGCTTGGATGCCTAGGAGTTATTGATAGAGTGAATAAAAATAGAATTAGTGAGGGAATTAGAAGTGTCCCATTGTAAAAATATTTTGTGAATATATAATAAAAATAATTTCTTTGTTGGGTCTAAGCTCCACAATACATATGAGGGAAAACATTTATTTGGGCTCACAATTTGACAAATGGCAATTTTTGATCGGTTGCAATGTTTTCCAAATTAAAAATGGGAGGGAGAACCCAGAATGAGTTTTTCCACCCTTCTTCCCCAACCCAATTTGATATTATAGGGTTAAAAAACCCAAATTTGAGTCTTTTTCACCCTACATTAATCATACTCTTATAACTTATATAATATATGAAACTAATCAAATTTACTGTTTTGATACTGTTTTGATTTATATATAAATAAATTTAGGGTTTATCAGATGGTATCGTGGAAGCTACTTCTAAATCTTCATCACCCAATAGTTCTTTCTCCAGCTCTTGGTAAGTGGTGATTCATCAACTTCTTTTCCAACTCTTGACCCGAAACTTTATCCATGGTTCTAAACAAATCCGCTCCGTTCTGGATACCATATCCAAAAATTGATGAAAAATTGGAACTCCATAGTTAATGCTGCATTAATTCTTCACTTTTTACAATTTGACAATCAATGGGATCTCTCAATGTTCACTGAGAGCATTTTGACAATCTTTTTTTTTTTTTTCTTTTTTTTCTTTTTGAAGAGAGCAGTTTGACAATCTTGCTTAGCACAGATCATGGGATTTGTTTTTTTAATGAAAATCTAATTAATTATTAATGAGATTAACCTATCAAATGATTTTACTTTATATGTATACTAAGTTCTATGGTCGGATAATTTGATCTTTATTGGCTATATTTGGAAATCTTGCAATTATCTGTTTCAAATTCGTATTCGGAAGTTTCTTTATGACAGTTGTACATTGTGGAGTTATATCTAGGACAAGTAAAATAATTTCGAGTAGACATACTAAAGTTTAATCTTTAAAAAATATAATACTACTAATAAATAAATAAATCTATATATTAATTAATCCATTTAAGTCTCGGTACCTCTTGTACCGTGATTTTCCATCTTTTTTTATTTGATAAATTTTGTGGTAACTGTTTCTTTTCTTTTTAACAAAAATTTTTGTGAAAGAACTCAAAAAAAACTTGAACCTATAACCACTGGGTTTAGCAATTTAACCTTAACCATTTTACTCATTTGTTTTGTTTGTTAATCTTTTTCACTAATAAAATAAAATATCAAATCTAAAATATCAATTACTAAACAAACTCTCATAATTCGTTAATACACCATCTCTACTGTGCGTATTAGTGAGTTTAATGTTATTTGAATTTTTAATACATTTTATATATATTTTTAAATTTATTAGTTTTATTAGGATTTTTTAGAATTAGGCGGGTAACAGAGGATTATATATAAGAATATATGTTGTCTTTTAAACGATTATGAACTTTATGATTACTAAGTCTATCGACCTTATTGATTCAATGTATATTGTGTTTTTATATTTTTTATTACAGATTTATATTTAACTATCTAGTAATATATTTTAGTAAGTTTTTCTACCCTTACAATGCACGAGTGGTTTAACTAGTAAATAAATAACACAAGTTTAAGATAATTCTTTTATTATGTCATACAATTTGTGAAACTAGTTCTATTTGAATACAAGGATGAATCGAATTAGCATAGGAATTAAATTTATTTAAAATTTGCTATGGATATATAATTCAGATCCTAGCAACTTTATATTTAATAAACATCAAGATTATTCAATTCGATTTTTCCCCAAAACGTGTCATATTCAATTACCTTAAAAAAATAACAAAAAAGTGCATGGGGAAACCAAATTAGCATTGTGGTCATCCAATTCTAATAAATAAGATGATCACTCAAATATATAGTTGAAGTTGCTATCGCCAAAAAAGACCTGGACTTTGGGCACGTAAAAAAGATGGTGGGGAGCAGCTAGTTAATTTGTAGCATGTTATGTTAAAATGATTTAGTATCATACGACAATGTGCCATGTATCGAAACATACTACATGGCCATATGACACTATATATATATATATGAATAGTTATGATACTAGAACATGGACTAGTCCTAGATTATATTATACTAGATTTTCACCCGTGCGTTGCACGGCTAAACATCTTATCAAAGTATCTACGTAAATATCAATATTTATTTTTAATAAATTATGATAAATAATACATAAAAATAAATTTTCATTTCTGTTAGCATCATTTTACAATAATTATAATGTACAGTAAATTGAAAGTAATTAACCCAATCTACTATCATATGGTATGACATCATATGGTTATATATAACCTTTTAGCGTGCATCGGAACATGACGTATGGGAAATCACAACCATGTGGTATGTCTCAGTACATTCCATATGGCCACATGGTAGTAACATATACCATATAAATATATAGTGTAAGATCATTTTTACTATTAAATGACATCACTAAAACAAATAAATTTATTTACCCTATGATACACAATGGAAGAGGGACTACATAGTATGAAATGATTATTAGCTCAATGATATTTTGTAGTAACATATATATTTTTTTATTTTTTACAAATATATTAGATCGTCATGGATGATGTAAACTATAAAATCATATACATCATAACAAAAGAAGATTAATTAATCTCAAATAATAAATATGAATAACTCACCGTTTGATAACATATAATGAAATTAATAACTATTAATATGTGTGTGTGTATATATATATATATAAAGTAAAAACGAACTGAAAGAACAAAACCGAATGAGGACTCTTTATTATTAATTTCATTAATGGCATGACGGTTGAGGACTGTGAGAGAGAGAGAGAGAGAGAGAGGGAGAGGGGGACAAAGAGAATATTCAAATAAGGACAAAAAATTAAAACCCAAAAAGTAGAAGGGATAAACATCAAAGTTACCGCATTGGTTACCACAAAACAATCAAAATGACCAAAAAGCCCCAACTTGAAGCATTTTGGGTGGGAAAATTGCGGTCAAACTGTACTACAGCACCTCTCATTTTATTAATATATAGATATGCTCTGTTATTCTCCCTTCTTTGAAAAATAGTCCGGTAGTTATTTTCACACAAATTAAGAAATAATGGTTAATATATTTGGAATATTAAATTTTATCCATATTTTCCATATATACCATTATATTTTATTAATTGTTTGAAAATACTTTCAATACAAAGGTAGCTGATGCAGAGTAATAACATACATTAATTAGGAACATATGGAGAAATGAAAAATTAAAAATTAACATGATGGATATGATAATTGGACTATTTTTTGTAAATTTTTTTTAAGAATTGACGAAAATGATATACTGAATTATACCACCCCTCTCAAAAAAATGGTTATATTCCTTTTTCATGGAAATTAAGAAAAGTTCATTTAATCGTATTGAAAAAATAAATTTTAACATCATTTCCTTATTATATTCTTTAATTTATTAATGATTTCAATTTAATTATTCCTTTTTTATAAATATAAACATTAAATAAGGTTATATAAGATAATTAATATTTCAATTATTTTTAAAACGGAAATTAGATTATATTTTAGAATAGATGAAAAAGGAAAATTAGATTATATTTTTATAAGGACGAAAAAGGAAAATTAGACAATCTTTTCTAGAACGGAGGTGGTATATCTTTGCGGGACAAAGGGATTATATATTACGTGTCAGAGTCATTTTTTTCATATAATATTAGTAAAAGGAATGCCACCATGAGTTTACGACAACTCTTATGTATTTAATAATACAACGCACCCTTCTAATTTTGTAATACATTAGACATCATTAACTCATTAACGCTTTACCATACGCGGACAATATACCACAAATTCACCTTATTTCGTGTCTACTTCACATCAGCCCATAGTATTACTTACATATTGTGATAATTTCGTACTAATTTATCTATAATTTATCGCTATATATAAATAATTCAATAGGGGTACGGGATGTAAGGTGGACAAAAAATGTGATGAATATTTAGCATTAAATATATCTCATGCCTACTTGGATCTTAGAATTTAAAATCTTATATAATTTTATGTCCCAAATTAAGATTTTACTGGATTTTGTAAAAAAATGACTCCCCTTCCTACAAAGAAAAAGGGGGGAAAATCACTATCCATTAAGTTACCATCACCTTAGATGATGTCAATTAGTTTCTTAGAGCATTTTCAATGAACTGTCTAATGGAGAAATTTTTCTACCACATCATTTAAAAAACCTACTATGGTAATAAAAAAGTGGACACTGTCTACTAAATGTCTATATGTATCCACAGATCTTTTATTTTTTCATTCCCATCTTACTCAATATTATGTAATTAACTACTCATATATTGATAAATGTCACATTACTTCGTAAATTCACATGACCATTGGAAATATCTCACGCCAATTTTACTAAATCAAGCCACGTAGAAAGCAAATTCACCGTACAGCATTAGAGACGCTCTTACGGATACATATGAAGAGTAGGTATTGGAGGTTGACCTCATGAAAGTTTATGAGTTTTTGTTTACACCGAAATTAACCATTATGGTCAATTCGTGAGATGACTAGTTGAGCGAATGATGTCGAATGAGGTGAGAATATGATGCCATCACACGAAGGGAAATTACCTAAAAAGAGGAGATCATGGAAACAATTATAAGTGGAAGTTATGAAAGAGGTTACAAGACAACAACGGTTGCAAGGGTGGAAGTATAAAGAGGAAAGTGAAGATTTACTGAGGGACTGAACTCTTACCACACACAAAAGCATGTGGTCATGTCTTTTATCCTTTTTTTTTAGAATTCCATTTTAGTTTCCTCCTATTCGCGTTAAGTTGTGGGCTCGAGGCCCTTTGTTGGTAGGTTCGAATAAGTTGTAATCGCATATTTCCTGAAGTAAGCACCTTTCACTGGGACTTTGTCTTAGGAAGTTCTCACATTCGTATTAAGATTTACAGAAAATCAAGTTTTTAGCACGCCAGGTGGGACAAAATAGGTTTAAAGAAGGATTTTACTAATATGCCTCTGAAAAATTCGAGAAAAGAGAAGGTGGCTTCCATGGTGGAGTAGTGCTTTAAAATTCTAGAGAGAGATGAGTCTCAAATCCAAGAAGGAAGTCGCTAGGAGCTAGTGGCGGATTTAAAACCCCGATTCAATGCGTCTTTTGTTGGGTAAACTAACGCAAGACGTTGTGGAACAAATGAGACTCCAGAACACACAAAAGAACAGATTGTGTATCTAGGTATCATGTATTAACTACTTATTTTCTCCACGATTCAACGGTGTTACTCAAATAGTAGCCTCTTCTATGCCAAATAATTCAACTACTACCTTATTTTATCCAATACTTAATCAAATAATTCAACGGATGCATGTGCCGTCGGAACTTTCCAACGGACATAATATGTCGTCGGAAAATTCTGACGGAAATGTAGGAAATTTTCCAACCGAAATGATAAACCGTTGGAAACTTCGGATGGAATTTTCGACCGACATGAAGATCTATCGGAAATTTCAAATGGAAAGTATGTATTTCTGTCTGAAATATACTTGAAAATATATTTTTGTACTCCTTTATAAAATCTTAAAAGTTTTCTTTATTTATTATGCTAAATATTGTTAATTAAAACCTTTTTCGATAAGTTTGAGATAAGTTTTATTTTTTAATTATGATAATAAATCATCCAATTACTTTATTAATATGTTTTAATATGCACAGTATTCTATAATAAATATACATTAACTTTTAAACTGTGAAAAATATATAAGAGATATGTTAACTTTTTTTTTTCCAAACTAGAGATAAGTTAATTGATATATAGCAAGTAAAATTTTGTTTTAAATTTAAAATGTTACAAAAAATTAAAAGTGTTATTAACAATTAACAACTTTTAGATATGAAATAGAAAATGATTTATGTTTTGGTATCTATAATTAAAAGTACAAACTAAAGTTAGAAAAAAAAGAGCAAAAAAAAAAATCAACAATAAACATTTATAATCATTTCCTTTTACTTGATTCGCATATATGATCCGTACACTTGTCTTATGAAAAAGTCAATTCCATACACTCTTATAATGTTCGGCAATTCATTTGTAGAAAAAATATATATATATATATAATATGAAATAAATTTTAATACTAATGAGGTTTTACCTAATGAAAAAAATATAAAACAAAAAAACTTTAATCTTTTATCAGTTATTTTGTGGTTAATGTTTAAATCACATTCTGGCTAATAAAATCCAATAAATTTTAGAAAACCCTCTTTTATTATTTTTAGTTTTAATTAACCATGTTTACATAACATAGAAAATTGGGGACAAAATATTATATTAATGACACACTCAAATAAATTTAGACCATAAATGATATATTTAATATAATAAAGTTTAATGAAATAATAAATAATATATAAAGTCCGATGTTTTAGAAAGAAAATTCATCATTTTTGAAACAACAAAATGACTAGAATATACTTTATATATATATTTTTATCAACACATTAACAAGACTACACAATAGCCTGGTGGTTGGGAACTTACTCCCCAATCCCCAGGTCTAAGGTTTGAGTCTCCTCCATTGCATATTGAAAGGAATTGCTCACAGGGCAGTGCGCGCGTTGGCGGTCACGGGTCGGGTTGGTTTTTGCGGTCCGTCGGAAATTCCTGATGGATTGCAATTTTCCATTCCGGGCTTCACAGACGGAAATTCCAACGACTAGTTTTCCTTCGGAAAAGGCCATTTCCGACGGAAATTCCACCTTTAGCGACGGACTTTTCCATCAGTGAAAGCTTGTTTTTAGTAATGAATGTAAATGAGAGACCAAAATTAACGTAGAAACCCTAATGAGAAAAACTACAGACATGACTAAAATAAAAGGATAACTACGTGAGAATAGAGAAAAAAGTGATTTCGCAAAATCAATTTAAATACTCAAAAGAAACTGTAAAAACAATTCCCTTGTTTTTTTTTTGCCATTTTTACGTAACAACCAACTCCCTTTCCTTCTTTCTCAATTCCTTTTCCAATCTTCAAGATGCAACGTGAACTCACGTACATGATCCTTTTATACACTCTTTACTTGTTTTTCTTGGATTTTTGGAAGCACGTATACATTGAACTCCAATCATCTTCAAACTCAGGTACCAGACAAACACAACTTGTTTGAATGTTGATGAAAAATTTGCATACTCGAAAGCTTGCACTGCTCAAGTCATGTGTTCTTCTATATCCACTTCACAATCATATATACAGTTATGTGGTTTACTCTTTTAACAAGTTATAAAAGGTAATTATTATGTATGAGAACCTAGTAAAATTTATCTATATATATTAATTAAGAGAACTAAGTTCAGTACTTTTTGTATCATGATTTTCCTGCCTTTTTATTAGGTAAATCTTACTACAATTGTTCCTTTTTTAAAAAAAAAAAGTTCTGTAGATGTACTCAGAGAAAATTTGAACATGCAGTTATTGAGTTTAATTAGCACCCAAGCCATAACTAATTTGCCCATTTTTTTGTTAGGATTTTTTACTAATAAATTAAAATATAAAATCTGAAAGGCCAGTTCCAAGTAGGGATGAGACAGGCCAAAGCTCGGGTCGTGCTTCAAAATTAAGGTAAGCCGCGAGCCGAACAGGCCAGCCAAGCTCATTTGGCCCGTGCAGGTCGGCTTCTATATATGGGTTCAAGAGGAAAAATGACTTTTTATATTATATTTTTAAATATTTTCTTAATAAAAAGTTAAGAGCTGAGCTCGACTCAGAAAAAGCTTGAGTTATAGCTCGTGTCAAGCCTAATTTTTTTAGGCTTTTTTTGGATCGAGATAATAAAAGCTGGAGCTGAGACCAAGCCAAGATTTTAGGCTCACGAGTTGGCTCGACTCGTTTACGTCCCTAATTCTAAGACAAACCCTACTTCATCTTAATTTGTTCATTCATCATCTCTGCTATGTGCGTTAATGAGTTTAATGTTATTTGAATTTTTTTTGTGCATTTTGCATTTTGTTTAATTTTTTTATTTTTATCAAGATTTTTGAAAATTAGGCGGGTAACGGCTATTTTTTACCGACACGACCCAGCCTCATACCCAATTCAATATATACAGGGTGGGTATGGAGTGGAGTTGGTAGAAACCGGACCTATAGCACGCAATAACTATTACCATGACGCATATAGCAGCTGCTAAAAGCTTGTGCAATTGGGAGGACAGCCTTCAGGCATGACTTTAAATCTGCAAACTTATTGAGGTGCTTGGCGGTCACAGCAAAATTCCCCATTGTCGTTGTAATAGGTTTGTATGAAAAGGAACGGGTGTTAGCGTGGCAGTAAAGGAAGAAGTCGCTTCTAAAGAATACATGTATTGGCATGTATATCTGGACTACAAATGACATCGTCCCTGTGGGATGCCTTAATTAAATCCCCTATGATTCAGGAAAGCAAAAGAAAAGAAGTATGAGGCCACTTCATGTTGAGAGGGGCACGCATCTGTAACCTAAAATGTAGCAGATCTGGTCCCTTTCATCTAGCGACTGACCGTTGATAGCTTCTAAACTGTGTAGGTTAGTTCTTGGCTCTTCGATTTCCATTTTTTTCTGTAATTGGTGGCTTTCGATGGTATGTTTCTATTTAACCTCCACTGTAATAGAGAGAGACAATACGGAACGGTGGCAGAGCTGCACCCAATAGAAATATTGGGAAAGTCTTTGGCATTAGTCTTCCGATCTCCAGATTGGTTGAGAGTGATTGAAAATTGAAATGATAAACTAATCTTAGAATAGAATTATTGGGAAATTTTTAGTATCAGTTTGCTGCTCTTCCAAAACTCTTGAGTCTTATTGAAATATGAAACTGAAAATACACAACTACACTAACAGTTGAATGGTCTGGCTGTAAAGAGTTAGATTATGTTGAATCAATTATTAAATACGAATTGCTTTGAATTTATGAAGTAAGTGAACCCAAACTACTCAGGCCCTTCTTATGTTTCGGCCTAGCTACTTGAGTCCGGCCCATGAGTGACAAATTAAAGCTTAACCATTGGATCCTCAAAACATAATCTCAGCCATTACTTAGGAGTATATAGTGTCTCTAGGGTTAGTAGTTCTAACAGTTGAGCGTAGTTTTCATTCTTCTAAGCAGTTTTCGGTTTCTCTGTATTTTTCTTCTTGCTCTCTAAAACTAGGGTTAGGTGTTATTTCCTTTTAGGTGGCGATTACTATATGTGTTTGTTCTCTTCCTGTGAGATCAGAGTGCTTGAAAGTGGTGTAGTAAGGTTTACCCTTGTAATTAGTTTGCTAGGGTTCTTCTTGTCTCTAGTTGACAGAGAGTTCTCGATCTGTGTACTTGTAACTTGGTTCTTGGTGGTTCTAGTGGAATCGAGACTTTGGTTGGCAAAGTCTCACCGGTTGATGTAGCCTGAACAGCCGGTCCTCCTTAAAGAGGGCAAACATATGAGGTGTTGTTTCTGAGCGATTTTTGGGGATTCTGTGATTTTCATCACAGTAAGGTAAGTCACTGCTAACTTTCTGGTTGGAGGGGCTTTACTGCTTCTGTGGTGGAATAGTAGGTAGATTGCTGCAAGAAAAAAAATTCTGCCTTCTTACTGTGATAATTCAGATTCTGGTATCTTATTGTGTTAATTCAGATTCTAGCTTCTTACTGTGTTTCTTGTGTAAAGTAATTGGATCTTTAAATTTTGTGGTTAGTTTACCATGTGTTGGCTTCACCACTATGAATACTTTGTTTTCCTTGTCTCTATTGCTAGATTTCTGACTTCTGATTACTATAACTGTCATCATTTGGGTTAGACTCGTCACTATGCCAAAAGGACCCTTGACCTGAGACCACGAGTCTCATGGAAACCTGAGACTTAGGTGTAGGGAGTAGGGCATATTGCATTTGTTCTTTGACTATTTCTGTGTGGTTTCTTGATAGTAAATGGCTGCCACTTCTTTTTATCTTGAGCCATTTAATGGGAAAAGGGACTTCCCCATTTGGCAACAAAAGATGAGGGCTATTCTTGTGCAATAGAAAGTTGTCAAGGCAATTGACAATACTTACCCTGCTGATTTTACCCCTGATAAAATCAAAGACATGGATGATCTTACTTATACTTCAATTATCTTACACTTATCTGATTCTGTGATTAGGAAAGTTGGTAAACAGAAAAGTACTTATACGCTATGGCAAGTCCTAGAACAAAATTACCTTGAAAAATCTTTGAATAATAAGATGTTTTTGCTGGAAAGGTTTTTCAGTTTTAAGATTGATCCTACTAAAGAGTTAGATAAGAGTCTTGACGGGTTTAATAAGCTGTTGCAAGATATAAAGAATTCAGTGGATAAATTTATTGATGAATATAAGGCAATTGTCCTATTAGGAGCCATTCCTGGTGGATATAAGGATGTAAAATCTACTATAAAATATGGCAGGATAGAAGCGGATCGAGATGTGGTCATAGGAGCCTTAAGGAGTAAAGAATTGGAAATTGAGGCAGAAAAAGCACAAAAGGCTATGGGGGAAAGTTACCTGGTAAAGAACAAATCACAGTATAAGACCAATAATAACATGAATAATAAGTCTGATAAAGGGAAAGGTAGTTACAACAAGAAAAAGAACAAGAAAACAGCACTAAGAATAAAGACAACAGAAAAAGAAGAAAGTGTTATGGTTGTGGCCAAACTGGCCACTATATTAAAGAGCGTGACAAGATAAGTGGGTTGCTGGCTCAATTAAATAAACTTCCTGATCAAGCTAATAGTGTTAGGTCTGATGTTGTGGGTGTTTATATGGCTGTGCATGATCATTTATCTGTGATTGATGTAAATCAAGTGAGAAATCTGCATTCTGCTATTAAGTTGCTGCTTGATTCTGGTTGCACCAATCACCTCACTCCACACAAACACCTTTTCAAAAACTATTCTGAAGTTGAGTCTGGCACTGCTGTTAAGGCAAATGATGTGGTTTCAGAAGTTGCTGGTACAAGTTATGTTACTTTAGAATTTGATTCAGGTTTTGTATATACCTTCAAGAATGTTAGGCATGTTCCTAATTTAGGAAAGATTTTAATTTCTGTGGCATGTATTGAAGATGAGGGTTTTGAAAGGGGGCTTGGTGGTGGATGCATTAATGTGGTAAAAGATGGTCAATTTGTGTTTAAAGCTTCTAGGCTGGGAAAGAAGTATGTCTGCACTGCTAGCACTGTGTCAGATCAATCTGTAGCAGTGAAAACTGCTCCAGAGAATGCTACCTTGTTGTGGCACAGGAGACTTACACACATCAGTGTACAGAGTCTGAAAATTTTAAATAAAAAAGGTTTTTTGGGAAAAAAATCAGATCTCTGATATTCTGTTTTGTAAAACCTGTGTTTTTGGAAAACAGAAAAGAAATAAGTTTTCTTCAAGTGTTCAAAAGTTTCTAGTCATTTTAGATTATGTTCATGCTGATTTATTGGGACCTTCTAGTGTTCCCACTCATAGGGGTAACATTTGTTTTCTATTTATAATGGATGATTATTCTAGGAAAGTTTGGATATGTTTTCTGAAACCAAAGTCAGATACTTTAGAAAAATTTAAGGAATGGAAAATATTTGTTGAAAATCAAACTGACAGAAAACTAAAATGTTTGAGGACTGATAATGGCCCAGAGTTCTGTAATAAAAACTTTGAACTCTTTTGCAAACAAAATGGAATAAAAAGGCATAAAACAGTCCCGTACACCTCTCAACAAAATGGTATTGCTGAGAGGATGAATAAGACTCTTTTTGAAAGAGTCAGATGTGTACGCTGAGTTCTTCTGGATTTCTTAAGCCATTTTGGGGAGAAGCTTTAAAAACTGCTTAATAAAACTCCTTCTGTGGCTCTTGATGGTAAAATTCCTATTGAAATGTGGCATGGTAAACCTGCTGCATATTCTTATTTGAAAATATTTGGGTATGCTGCATATTCTCATAATAGGGGTGACAAATAGATCCCAGATCACAGAAATATGTTTTTTTGGAATATGAGGAAGGAGTTAAAGGTATAGACTGTGGGTTAAGGGTCAAACTAGCATTAAAATAATGAATAATGCTATGTAGCACTAGTGGGGCTTGGCACCAGTCTAAGTGGCATCTAATGTGGCATTAAATGATAAGTGGAATTAAATCTATAAATAAATGATCCACTTAATTCAACTTATCATTTAATGCCACCTCGATATGGTGCCAAGCACCAGTGGTACTAAATAGTATTACTCTAAAATAATGAGTCTGTTATGCCATGTTTACTTGAGTCTGTGTCTACTACTTTGAATGTGCCTTAATCTAAAGTGCCTGGAAATTTTGATTTCCCTGTTGGTCCTCCTACTGAGGTGGAGGATACCGAAAATAAGGAGGAGGAATCTCCTGAGGAACTGGGGGGTATTCCCACTGATGTGGAGGAACCTTTAACTGATTCTGAAATTCATGGCGAGTCTAATACTAATCAGACTGAACAGTATGAAGTTGATAACTCTCAAAACTTGTCTGATTATATGCTTGCTAGAGACAGATCTAGGAAAGATCCTAGACCACATGTGAGATTAACAGACTACGATTATATTGTCCTTTCATGCAATGTGTTTGAAGAATTATCTGAAAATGAATCTAAAACTTATAATGAAGCTATTAGATGCAAACACGCTAAATCTTAGAAACTTGCCATGAATGATGAAATTGATTCTCTATTATAGAACGAGACTTGGACTCTTGTTCGCAAACCAGTCAATAAGTCCATTGTTGATTGCAAACATATTTGTAAGGTAAAGGAAGGTGAGTCGTCTGGCACTGTAAAATTTAAGGCCAGGTTGGTGACAAAAGGATTCACACGAAAAGAGGGTATTGATTTTACAAAATTTCTCTCTCCTATAGTTAAGTATTGTACTTTGAGATTGATGTTTTCACTTGTTACTCATTTTGATTGGGAATTCAAACAACTTGATGTGAAAACTTCTTTTTTGAATGGAGACTTAGAGAGAAAATCTATATAAACCAGCCTCCAGGTTATATAGATAAAATTAATCCTGATTTGTTGTATTTACTTATTAAGTCTTTATATGGTCTGAAACAGTCCCTTAAGTAGTGGAATAAAAAATTTGATGCTTTTATGAAATCTCTGAAGTTTAATAGGAGTGAGTACGACCATTGATCTTTATTTCAAGTATGAATTTTCTGATAAAGCCCCTGTGTTTCTGTTATTGTATGTGGATGACACACTTTTGATTAGCTCATCGATAAATGCTAGCAAGAATTTGAAAAAGGCTTTAAATTCAACCTTTGAAATGAAGGATTTGGGTAATGCCAAGAAAGATCCTTGGTATGAGTATTTTCAGTGATAGGAAAAGATCAGTATTGTTTTTAAGCCAAAAGACTTATATTGGAAAAATGTTGAAAAGATTCTCCATGTTAGATGCTAATAGTGTTACTGTTCTTTTAGCTGATCACTTTGTGTTAAGTAAGGAGCAATGTCCTATATCTAATGATGATATTGCCTATATGAAGTCAGTTCCTTATTCTAATGCTATTGGGTCAGTAATGTATCTCATGGTGTACACTAGACCTGACATTGCTTTTACAGTCAGTACCTTGAGGAGGTTTATGTCAAATCCTGGGCCTCAACACTAGCAAACATTGAAATGGCTTTTGAAATATCTCAAAGGGACAGCAAATGTAGGTTTGATGTATGATAAATTTACTGAGTGTGTTGTTATGTAGATGCAAATTATGCAGTTGATAGGGACAATAGAAAATCTTTAACTTCTTGTGTTTTTAACTGTGTAATGGATGTATTAGTTGGAAATCTCAGCTACAACACGTTGTGGCTTTGTCTACCACTGAAGCTGAATATATTACCATTACTGAGGCAATGAAGGAAGCTTTCTGGCTGGAAGGGTTACTGTTTAAGTTGAAATATACTTAGGCAAAGGTAACTGTATACTCTGATAGCCAATCAACTATTAAGTTGTGCAAAAATCCTATCTTTCAGGAAAGGACCAAGCAATTGATGTGAGGCTTCATTTTATTTGAGATTTAGTGTCTAAGAATGTGTTATTTCTAGACAAAATCCCCTCTCCATTCGATCCAGCAGACATGGGAACTAAGGTGCTACCACTACCTAAGTTTAGGTCATGTTTGGCTATGCTAAACATTGACAAAGGGTAAAAGTTGTATCTGATCCAATTTTCCTTTTATTGTTTTGTGTTTTTTTCCTTTTCTTGGTGCAAAGTTAAAAACTATTTTTAGAATGTTGTGTTTTGTTTCATAAGTTACTAGAGACTCAGTTGCCAACCTGAGTTCTCAGTTTTACTAGAGCTGCCTTCGTAGTATAGGCTCAAGGTGGAGATGTGTGAAGTAAGTGAACCCAAACTCCTCAGGCCCTTCTTATGTTTCGGCCCAGCTACTTGAGTCCGGCCCATGAGTAACAAATTAAAGCTTAACCGTTGGATCCTCAAAACTTAATCTCAGCCATCACTTAGGAGTATATAATGTCTCTAGGGTTAGCGGTTCTAAGAGTTGAGCGCAGCTTTCATTCTTCTAAGAACTTTTCAGTCTCTTTGTATTTTTCCTCTCGCTCTCTAAAACTAGGTGTGTTATCACCTTTTAGGTGGCGATTACTATCTATCTTCGATCTCTTCCTGTAAGATCAGAGTGCTTGAGAGTGGTGTGGGGTTTACCCTTGTAATTAGTTTGCTAGGGTTCTTCTCGTCTCTGGTTGACAGAGGGTTCTCGATCTGTGTACTTATAACTTGGTTCTTGGTGGTTCTAGTCGAATCGAGACTTTGGTTGGCAAAGTCTCACCGGTTGATGTAGCCCAATTCGTTTGGTGAACAGCCGGCCCTCTTTAAGGAGGGCAAATATATGAGGTGTTGTTTCTGTTTTCGTTTTCTTTATTTACTTTTTTCTGTTCTTGGATTCACACTAACGCTCGAGTGGTTTCCATTACTGTGTGTTTATGCGAGAGTGAACCCGGGGAAAATTATAACAGAATTGACAGAGGGATTCAGAAAAAAAGGCTTCTGAATGGAGAAAGAGAAAATTCAACAAAAGTATAGATATCACGTCATGTAATTGCTGTCGTTTGCACAAGAAACATTATATCATGAGGAAGGATTCAGTCTAAGGTTGTGTAAATGAAGGGTGCATTTTTTAGCTATCTGCTTTTTATTTCCAGAATCTAGGAGTCTCTCGCTGCCATTGTTGATCATCACAGTCGTGTAAATGAAGGTGCATTTTTTAGCTATCTGCTTTTTATTTCCAGAATCTAGGAGTCTCTCGCTGCCAGTGTTGATCATCACAGTCTGAACTTCTTGTTGCATCTCAGCTGCATCTTGTAATCTTTGTAGTCTTGCTCTAGTTTGGCTGTGTTTTGGGGTGGTATCCTTGTGGTTTTGTTTGTTGAAGTCTTGCATAGGTGCTCTGTTGCTTTTCTCTACTGAACCTTCAAAAAATTTAGGAAGAAATGGGAATTGAGTACGATGAATAAGTTGGTCTGAGTGTGCACTATTTTTACCTTGCTTGTCTACTGACCATAGTTAATTTTTATGCCTACTCTTCTACGATGTAGTGAACGGAATTCAACAAGCATAGTGACCCTTTGTCATGTAAAAAAATGTTAAACGTGCTGGTACGGTTAAAAGATGCAGTGCTAGAATACGATGAAACCTAACATTCCACATCCAAATTGCAGATGCTGGCTTTTTCCTCTCATCTATGATCTGTAATAAGCTTGTTTACAAATCCCATAGCATTGCTGTGGCTTGTGAGAACATCTCAGCTGACAGTAACCTACTATTAGCCCTGGAACTTTGTAATAGGCAATGTTGTTTGATGTTTTGGAAAAAGTGAAAAGGAAATGGTAGATTCTTAAGGCTTATTACATTATGCATGTTGGAACTTTTGCCGATATACTTCAGCCAAAACAATGAGAGTCGAGGCATCAATTACTTACCCTGACACGATGTAGCTGACAAAGTGGCTTAGCGACATTATAACTCGTATATGGCTGAGGTATATGGACAACTATTTGCTGACGAGAGTATAAGGTGTCTTGACTTCTTTTCAACAGGAGGACCGTCGCTCAGCTTAGGGCGAATATGAATGGGGACAAGGGTGCACCTGGGATGTAGGTGTCAACATTATGTCCGGCTATGGTGGCAACGCTAGTTTTTTAAGACTGTTGTTCTGTGGAGGCGAGTGATAACACTGTATATTTTTGTATTAATGGAGTGAGATGTTTATTGAATTGTACCGATTTAGAATGATTGTAAAGAACACTTGTCCATAACCTCAGTTTAGCCCTGTTGATAATGGTTAATGAGTCTCTTTGATGAATTATTTCGAATACCCTGCATGGAATAATATAAGCCAGAGATTGTAAGAGATGTATAAAATCCGTTGCCGTTTTTTTGCCACATGTGGTACTTGAATGAAAATTTCCTCTCAGAGATCCGGCCATGGTTTCAGATTATGAACAAGTAGGTGCTTGCTTTAGTGCAACCATTGACCCGAAATACTCAGAGCATCCACATTAGTAGTGTTAAATTAGATTGCTAGTAAAGTTGTTAGTTAGTAGTTCAAAAAAGTACCAACATTGGTGGTGTTAAGGAAGTTGCTAGAAGAATTTTTTTGGGTGAGTTGTTAACTTTATTGTTAACTTTAACAACAATTTTAACACTTTACTAGAATTTAATGCCTTTGAAAAATTCTTTTCTATTTATTTAACCAAATTTGACCAAAAACATTTGATAATAAAGGGGCTCACTTAGACTTGAATAGATTTTAGTGATTTTGTTTAACACACCAATGTGACATTCTAATAGTTGTTAAATTTAACTTGCATATGTATCATTTAGCAATAATTTAAAATACACTTTTTACTTATGTGGATATCTAAATTTAACAACTCCAATGCGGATGCTCTAACATAGTGTAGGGTCTCGTTTTGGACAATTGCTTGAATTATATTTATTGTTTCATGTATTTTAAACTTCAATTGTCTATATAGTTATTGTCTTACCTTTAGAGACCGATTATTTATATGGTGGTGAAAAGCAATGGTCATATAAGTTCAAACAAGAAACATTGGCAGCCTCACCTTCACGCTAATTTACTTTCTACAATTTAAGTACATATTTAATAATGTTATGATGATTTTGAAAAAAAAAAAAAAAAAAAAAAAGAAGAAGAAATGAAAATATTCATACTCAACAGTTTCATACAACGTCCGTCCCACAAAGATAGAACGGTAGGTAATTTTACTTAGATGTAATTTTATGTAGATTAGGAAATGGTGGGTAATTTTGTTATAACATTAATTTTATAAGCCTTCTCCTAATTTTAACCTTTATGCCTAATTAATGATATGAGTGTCCGTTAAAATTCGTTTTAAAGCAATAAAAAGAATTTCCCTATAAATTTATTTAGAAGGAATTTAGATAGATGTTTGCGATGTGAATGCCTTAAATTATAAGAATTGATATTTGTAGAATGCTTTTCTCTATAATTTGTATGTACCAAGAAAGTAATTAAATATGGGCAATTGTGAAATGGAAAAATTAAATACATGTTTGATAAATCAATTGCACTATCTTTTTGGGATAGCCTAAAATGGAATACCGTATTATCTTTGTGAGACAAAGGCAGTATTATATGAGGAATAGATGAGATCTTAGATTAAACGAGTGAAATCATAACATGACATTAAAGAGGCTTTATCATATTAAGTTTCTTGCATAAATGACATGAAAGAGGCATGAATTTGGAAAATTCGTCATGCGTGTGGGTTGCATTAAATTTCTCCGACAACCAACTTCCCCGTTCTTTAAAACATCAATGAGAAAATGAGGTTTGCCGAAATTAGATGAGCTGATTGGCAAAGAGAAATTCAGGTACGCTCTTGCCCTGATTTGTTGCCTTAAAAATCACGACTCCAGCACCTGAGTTGCCAAGAAAATCGTTCGTCAAGCACTCGAATTGCCTTAAAAATCAACAGTACGGAATAGCACGTTAATTTTTATCTGTGCTTTGCTCTTGTTTGATTTTTTCTACGCCCGAGGATCATATTCGACTAAAATTTTAACATTTTTTGGTCTTAAAATATTTTGTTTGGCTGTGTGTGGAGGAAGCACCCTCTCGACTTTGCTATACAATGCTGGCTTCTTGGCAATGATATGCTAATTTTGTTTTTTAAAAAAAAAGGAGGGGGGGGGGGGGGAAGAAACCCTTTTTTTTTTTT
>CAVNYN010271668.1:0-11718 GCA_963692815.1 Nyctanthes arbor-tristis | reverse complement strand
ATTGGGAGATTTGGTATTGAGGAACTTTAATTTTTTATTTTCTTTCTTTTAATCAAAGTTAAATATACCATTAAGTTTGTGTATCACTTTTTTTTTTTCTTTTTTTGGTTAGCAAATTTAGTTTATATTAACCTCCTATTTTGTGTTTTTCAAAAAAAAAAAAAAAAGAAAGCGCTTATTTTTGTATCTTTTTTTTTTTTAATCAAAGTAAAATATACCAAGTTTGTGTTTCTTTTTTTTTTCCCTGTTTTTTTGGGTTAGCAAATTTAGTTTATATTACGCTCTTATTTTGTATAAATTACACTAGACTTAAATTATAAGAACACAAATAAGTTCCAGATGAGTATGGAGTATACACACATACGTAGACAAATTGCAAATGGCAAAAATAGAAATTGATATATCTTCGACTACTAAACTCATAATAACATGCGAGCGCAACCTGTGACAATTTTATTATGAAATTATTTTTGCTTAAGTCCTCGTTGTCCACAAGACTTGAAGAAAGGACATTACAAAGAGAAAATTCGATGTAACTTGTGGAATTAGGAATTGGGAAAAAATTTAGGATGAACCGTATATTTTTTTTATAAAGACAAATATGAATATCACCCTTTATGCGGATCAATAAGAAAAATATTTATGTTATTAGTGGACACAGTTGCCTAGCCCACAAGGTCCATAGTTAACGAAGGAAATAGCCAAAAGACAATAGAAAGAGTAATCGAAGTTTGAAGACAATCGTTCTCTTTGTGTTTTAATTTTCTGTTTTTATTTAAAAATGCATTTTGAATTTTTTATTTTGAGGTTGCTGTTATGAGAAAATAAAAATGCGTTCTCCTAACCATTTTGTAAAATTTTTTAAAAATAAAAAATAGAAACAAAATGAATATAAAAATAAAAGTTGAGATTTAAATGTAATTAATGTAAAGTTTAAAATTTGAAAATGTATTTTCCGCGTTGTAACTTTTAACACAGAAAACATAAAAAATAAAAAAAGAAAAAAAGTCGTTTTTAATTTTCTTTATAAAATTCGAAGTTGTTTTCTAAATTGTATTTTTGAAAATATAAAAGAGAAAGAGTTTTCACTATTTTAGAAAATTACAAACAGAAAATAGTCTAAAAACAGCAAAGAGAATACTGCATAATATTTTTCTTTTTTTAATTTTTAAAAAGACTTTCCTAAAAATGGGGAAGCCATAGTTGAGGAGCTACCCCTACATCCGCCCGTACAGTTAAACACAAGTGTGCAAATGGTTAGCTCAAGACTAATTAAGAACAACAATAATTTTCTAACACTAAATTCTTTAATGGAAACAATTATACTAGCGAACATTTATTAATTGCTACGTTGTCTATATAATTAATAAAGGACCAATATTCTATTTCTATTAATAATAAGTTGTAAAGCTCATCTGTAAGAGACGTTCTTTATTAGGTAGAATCATTGTCAAAGATGCTTGTCTTGAATTAATTTGGCATTTTGTCCCTATCCTTTTAATTAATGCTAATTCTTTTATTTAATTTATTTAATTGCCTAAGAGAATGATTAATCATCATCTAAAATACACCACAAACTGTCACGCTTTTTTATTTATTATTATTATCTATTTTTTAATTGTAATCATTTTCACTTAATTATATTTCTTTTGTCCCCATTCTAACTTTCTATCTGTATTATCTTATTCTTTGGTGCGATTGTCACGTCATTGCAATGAACACATTATAAATATTAAATTGAATTGTGGATAACTTTTGTAATCTACTTTTAAATTGTTTTGGCAAACATATGGAATACCATATATAATATTTCTCGTATATAATGGCGTATAAATAAAAATAAAACACGGGCCATGACTATTGTGGCCATGTGATGAATTTCACCTTTTTTTGAGCAACATGATTATAGTACACTTTAAAGAATGAGAAGGATTATCCTCAAATATGAAATTAGTCCGACCAATCACAAACTTAATAATCTATTGGGAAAAATTGTGGCTTGGGTCAAGGGAAGGAAGTAGGTGATTAAATTGCTAATATCATAATGTTTTGAGGCCATCAAATTCAATGTTTCATTTATCTACCATTTCCTCTTTAAATAATACTATTTAGCTATACTGTCTTCAGTCTAATTATCATCCCTTATTAGCTATCAAATAAATTAATAATCTCATGTATTTATACATCTTCAACTATCCCTCAATGCAGTGATACAAATCAGATTGGTCTGCAGTTTAAATAAATAATATCATTCTTGCTCTTTTGCATCTTTTTACTAAATAGTTATTCGACTGTGCGTTGCACATTTGTTTGAGACAATAGTCAGGCCTTCTACCAATAGGTTGCAACATTATTGTTCCTGTTTGTTGATATGTAAAAACAGAGGGGAGAAATGTGGCGTTGGGAAAAGAGGCTGACGATTATTTTTTATAATGGTTTGGTTCAACTAACAAGTTGGCATAATAACGTACCAATTGGTTAGTAGTATATCTTTTCCTGCTTGTTTGATCATATTTATTTGAGAAATTTATAATGAGGAGAAAAGTAGAATGTGTATTAGAAATGTAAAAATGTGTGAAATATGTGGTTTTAATTAAACAGTTGTCAAATCAAATATCAAATCAGTAGTAGATAAATTTATAAATTGAGAGAATAAAGGGGATCAAACAAGCTTTAAACAAAATATCAACAGTCTTGCTACTTACACTCAATAATATACAAAATGACTTATATTTATGCAACACAAACTCGGTAGATTCTATTCTTTTACTAGTTTGTGTGGCTGTTTTAAGCTCAATATTGAGTAGAACTTGGGGAAATTACATTGAGAAGAGAGATTGGTGTAGATTTAATGAAGTTTAAATGTGTCGATACGATTAAGTAGTTACCAAATCAAACATATAGATATAGAAATTATAATAAGGAGATAATTTTAGCAAATAATGAGATCTAGCAAGATTCTGAACAAGAGTGAGCTGTGGAAAAACTTTAAAATCGAGCATTAAATATAAAGGCGTCTAAACACATCAATACGTGATGACGTAATAAAATGTGAAATTTAAATTTCAAATATAGGCGATGTTTAGTCGAATTTTTTAAACGTTTCTAAAAATGATATTTGAAAAGGACCACCGACCACATCTTTAAGAATTGAATGATGTTGTACAGTAACTGGTTGTTGTCAGTCAAAAATAAAAATAAAATAAACATTCCCTGGAAATAAAAAGCTTTCAACAATGGGCCTAAACTGGCCCATCTTATTTGGACTAACCCACGGGGCTCATGTGGCTTACAGCTGGCATATTTATCGGGGCTGGTGGATAATAAAGAAAAGAACAAGAAAATCCAGTGCACCCCACCCTTTTCTCCTTCCCTTAACTGTCGAAAAGCAAAAAGGGAAAATCCACGTTGTCACTCTCTCAATTATTGATTTGCTATCGGACGCGCCGCAACACACCATCTATTTCTGTCTTTCAAAAACCCTCCCGCATAGAGGTGGCAAAAGAGGTCAACTGGTCGAGTCATGTTCGTGTTCGGCTCAAGCACGTTGGCTGGCGAGTCCAAACCGATACATGGTAAGTCTAGCTTGACTCATCGCGTTGTAAGGTCATGTTTTGTGAGCCAAACACAAGTCGGTTCTCGAGTTTGTGCGATGATGATATATGAAATATGACACAAATAATAAAGCTCCATTCCTTTTGCCTTTGAGGATCTTTACAATCTGTTATAGTAATCTCACAGAATTTTACTTTTAAAGATGAGAAGCCACCAATTTCAATCGGATGTCTCTAATTCAATTGTGTTTTGGGTGATTGAACCAAGATATATTGATTGTTGGTCGGCTTTGCGTGCTTTTGCTTCAACTATTAACACTAAAATTGGCGTTTACTAGACTCAACTCTATATATGTGTGTGTGTGTGTATATATATATAAAAGCAAGTAGTGCCAAGCAAGAGCGTAGCCATGATAGAAGGGGTAGTCAAAATTTAATGGCTTGTAACCGAACTATAATATATTTTTTTTCCTTTTAAATTTTCAAGCATATATAAAAAGGATTTTTCAATAACAGTGGTAGCCACCAAAGGGAATTACACTGTTGGTGCTAGGTATATTGTCATCTACTGCCAACAATTAGCCCTACCTTCTACATAAATCAGTGAAAAATAGATAATCATCACTCTTTATTAATCAGTGAGTTTCAATTTTCAAGCCGTGTCTATATTAACAATTTATATAATAAAAGTGTCAACATTTGGCGGTGAAACAAGACTGCAAATAAGCAAATATACATGATAACTCTAATCCCAATGAATCCCAACTATGTGTTTGAGTGAGGCAAATAACTATTTTCCCCCTCTAAACAAAGGTTTAAGTTAGTCCCGATCTAATGATGCCATACCTTATTTCTCACGTGCCGTGCTTAGATCATTTTCAGATTTCAAAAAAAAAAAAAGAAAGTGTGTTGCCTATCAAGTGAGGAGAGAGGCCACCTTCTTCTTGTTACATGCCAATTGCCAACGGCTAGAAATTTCTAGATAATAAAGAGAAAGGCCGGCCGCATCGGGTGGGGCGGCTGTGTTGGACTTCAGTTTAACGGTCACATTTGTTCCCGTTGTGAGTGAAGCTTCACTTCGGCGCAAACCCCAAGTAGCATCTATCTAATGCTGGATTTATTATGCAATTTTCTATTATTTATTTTACTTTTAGAAAACTTGTTAATATTTTTTACCTTATTTATTTTACTTTTAATATTTTTTTCCAGGTTGGAAGGTGTCATTATGATACCTTTTCTCATTTAAGTGTATGTATAGAGGGCAGAGCCTTTGTAGTCTAATACTCTCTCCGTCTCATAAAAATAGGTTCAGTTGTTATTTTTATTTGTCCCATATTATAGTCCATTTAGATAAATGAGATTGAACAATTAATTCCCTTTTCAAATATACCCTTAGTCAAATAACTAATAAGTGTTTAATGCATTAAATTGAACTAGTCTTGAATAAGGGTATATTAGATTATATAGTGTGAATTATGTATTTTCAACAACATTAAATCACTTTTCTTAATCCCCGCGTAAGAAGCAACATAGCCTATTTTTATGGGACTGAGGGAGTAGTATATTTGTTGATTGTTTATACTTTTGGTTTAATCCCCCCTCTCGTATAATCTCCATACATGTCAAAAAAAGTGTATGTATAGACGCACGTCAGGTAGATAATCCACGAATGATGTCATGCCCTTTTAATTAATTTTAGTGACACAATCCTTTGTCCCAATTATATATACGCACAAAAATACCCCTTTGTCCCAATTATATATATATATATATATATATATGTTTCTTACATAGATTGAAAATATTAGCAGAAAAATAAATTTGTAAATTGGGTTACTAATTCGTCCCAACTAAGCATTATAGCGAGGGTATATTGTTACTAATAAATTAATGTAAAATAGATTTTGTTAACATGGAAACATGACTATATGATTTCTTTGAGTAAAATGTAAAAAAAAAAAAAAAAGACCTATATAAATGGAATAGGCGGAGTAATTTTCTTTTTCTCAGGATAGTTTTTTTGACAGGTTTTTAAATGAAAAAATCCTGATACTCTGAGAGTATCGAAGATATAGTACTCGACCAATAAAAAACTCAGATGTGTGTTTAAATGTACCAATTTAAATTAAGTCTTATAAATCTACATGTCAGTTCTTAAATTTGTCAATAGTTACTATGCGTACTTTGTTTTAATGAATTTTCATTGTTGTATGATTGATGTCTTCAGTCTGACTATAGAAACAGTTTGGAGTACGATCTCCAATAATGTGCCGCCACCTCACTTCACCTCAAGTGATTGGAGATCGGACTCTGAACTGTTTCTATAGAAAATCTATTGATTTCTTATCATATTTAAGAAGTTCAAAGTGCCTTAGCAACATTCAAAAACTGTACAATCACATAGATAACAATGAGTGAACTTTGTTCAACTCATTGACGTATTTGTTATAGAAACTAAGATTCCTGTTCCAAAAAAGAAAAAAAGAAATTAAGATTCAGCACAAGAAGACGTTAAACAGGCAAACAATTGACGATTATGTAACATGCTAGTCTATATTCGAATCCTAATCATATCTTCTAAAATCAACCATGTAAGTCGCTATTGTACGTCCTCATTTAGTGCACATTCAATTGAAGTGAATAGGCCAATGACAACATAATTTTAAGAAACAAGAATAGACCAATTTTGTGTCCAATTAAAGCCACACAAGTACCCGTAAAAGTCTAATCTGATCCTACATGGATGGAATATTCAATAGCATGTGCTAATTGCAAAACGTACCACTCAAATTTCGTTTTCAATGTTTCTTACGTCCTACTTCCCGTCCTTCGATAGTGGATTACATTCTCACCATCAATGAGTAGGAAAGGAATTTTCAAATTTGGAGTAATCCTTTTTAGTTTTTTTCAAAAGAGAAATCTCGTTTTTCTGTCAAAAATATACTCCGTCAGTTCCGCAAAGATATTCTCTTATTTCTTTTCCATCCATCTGAATTATATTCTTCTTTCATTACTATCATTTCGTTCTCTACAACTTATTTTTCACAACTAAAAAATTCAAACATTTAAACTGACACCATCCATATACTCTCACTTTTTCACAATTCCTTATAACCTCTCTCAACTTTTGCCTTTGTACATTCCAAACAACAATACCTTTTTACCAAAAAAGCTAAAATTTTAGTTAAAAAGAGCAAGCTCTATTGATGGTGAGACATTTTAGTTAAAATTTTAGTTAAAATTTGCACGAATCTTTATTTAATATTTAGTTATAATAACTATCAAGTACTCATTACATATAGAGGTAAATTAGTAAGACATTTTATGAAATGTATGCTCTCAATACTAATTTTTAATCTTTCTGAAAAGTCCAATTAAAAGACAAGATTTTCTCAAGAATAAATAAATTTACTTTCTTTCTTTGTTCTTTTTTAAAATTATTGTCAATGCGCTGACAATCGATTTCCTGTGAAGAATTATTAGTGATTTTTATGTATGCATATACTTACTCAGAAAAATAAAAGGATATAATACTATGAAGTCTATATTTAAATAATCGTGTCTTTTTTGTGCGTATAGTTAAAGCAGTATTTCGTATGATGCGTCCTCTTTTAGATCACTAGTGATCCGTTTGGTATCTATTATAACTCAATTTGTTTATAATACATTTTGAATTTTAAATTTTTGGGACATTTGTTATCTTCTCCCATTGACACCTCACACATCCATCACATCAATATAACAACTTTTTACTTTTCAACAAAATTTAACCCATCAAATTAAGACAAGTGTCTCAAAAATTCAAATTTCAAAATATATTATAAATCAATCCACTTATAAACGATACCACTTGAACCAGTGACTCAAGCATAAACCATCACATTATAGAAATTGTTGTACATTTATATTATTATGTTTTTTTTAAGTCATAATAATATTGATGGAATAGTTGCTTGTATTCATTAATTAGAGAATATATTTTTAAGTCATGCTACATTTTAACAAAATAGCTTAATCCTTTTTTCCTTCTAATTATTATATTTATTATTATATATATTAATTAGTTGTTAGAGAAGCACCATCATTCTATAGTGAAACTGAGAATAATCCAAGTGGATATTCTTTTCCAACCTCCTCAAGTTATCCACCAATTAATTAATTAATTAACTCAATATTATGATAGTGATATTAAGATGTTAGTGATACTATAATTTGAATTGTAATGTAGTAGTTATATTCATGTTTTTGGGCATGAGACTCAAGTTTGAACCACACAGATCGGAAGAGCGTCGTATCTCCTCCTTTGTAGGGGAAAAAAAGAGGATGCTAGTAACAAATCGCTTATTTATGATTGAGGATTAGAAGATTGAAAGCGTCGTTTAAGTAAGATTTCGTAAATCGTCATGGTACGCCCATGTTTCTTTTTATTTGTTTTAATTTTAATCTTTTATCCCAAGTATGAATATAGCATTAAGTCCATATTCACAAACCATTTCTATATAAAAATGGAATTTAGTCAAATCAATTACATTTACATATTTAACAGAACTTATATATACTACACAAATTTCAACAATTCATTCTTATAAAATCTAATTCTATTTTTAAGTGTTTTCTAACTTTGAACTAACAAACATTGAGAAGTAGATACAAGGATGAAGATGTTATAATTAAAAAAAAAAAAAAATCTCCATATCAATGGTAAATAGTTTTCTTTGAAATGGATATAAGGATGAAGAGTCTAGGAAACTTCTGCTCATGGTACAGTTTACTCGCTAAATGCAAAATGAATAGTTTCCTTGTGCCAAATATGAATGTCACATATATTACACCAAGAACCCAAGAAATGGATGAATATAAAGTGAAAAATATAGGCTTAGGATCAAACTCTCTACAAGGAAACCCTAGGATGAGTAATACCCTACACTCAAATGGAAGAACCAACAACAATCACACCACTAAGGTAGTGATTTCCCTCTTTTCACCAAGAACCTTAGTTTTTGAATTTCAAATGAAAGGCGGAGAGGGACGTTTGGAGCTCCAAAGAGGGAAAGAGAAGTCTTGTGAATAAAGGTATTCAACCAAGACAAACAAACGAGCCAAAGTCTCTAGTTGGGCCAAGGAGTTAACAAAGGAACCACATAAGACCCAAAACTCCAACTTGGACCCGAGACAATGAAGAAGGGGTTGCTTCAATCTTAAGTTTTTTTCGTAGTGGTCGATAACACTTCAACCGTCAGCAATGACTTATGAAGGTGAGTTTTATCATCATCGCCTAGGGATTATTGGGTATCAAAATCCCAACATTGGGTATCAAAATCCCAACAATGAACATACTCATCAGATAAGATAGATATAATTAGCCTCCAGGTTGTATATGAGCATACTCTATCCTCTGTTAAGAACAAGAAATGTAGATTCAAGATCTCAACAATTATTGTTAAATTGAGACCCTTAAATACATATAGGAATTCTCTATTGGTCAGAAATATTTAATTTTCAGTATTCTTACAATGCTAGAAATTTTTCTTCCAAGAAAAAAAAGGCCAGAAAATTTTTCAAATGATATTATAGCTCCTTATGCTGCCCACGGACCACAGTTGTTCCAAACACGTACTAATGCAAACTAGATTCACACCCATGCGTTGCACGAGAAGATACATAATCAAATTATGTATTAGCATTAGTACGAAATGTTAAGTAATATATCTTATTGTTAACTAATAGTTATTATATTTTATTCGATATAGAACGTTATTAAGTGAACTCAATATGGTAAAAAAACCCGTCAAACCCGATACTCGCAGGATACACTACAAGAATTTTATACTAATACTTCAAATTTCCCACATACAAAATGAAATTTGTTGGGAGAGGTCTTTTTCCCATACAAAATATATACTTTGTGCTTGTCTATACTTTCCCTACAATTTTTTTATCCGCATACAAAGTTTTGTGTAGGCTAAGGTCTCTTTTCCCTACAAACAAATATCTTGTGGGGTTTGTACTTTCTTGACAAAACTTTTTCCCATACAAATTATAATTGTAGGCGAAAATCTTTTTTCCCTACAAAAATTTTTTTTGTGGAGCTTGTATTTTCCCTACAAAAATTTTTCCACATACAAAATTAAAATTGTAGGCAAAGATCACTTTTCCCTATAAAAAAAAAAAATTTCGTGACGCTTATACTTTTCCTACGGAACTTTCTCCTCATACAAATTAGTTTTGTAGGCAAATATCTCGTTTCCACACAAAATATTTTTTTTGTAGTTTTGTAGGAACTTTCTCCTCATACTTTCCTTGTAAAAATATATTTCTGTAGACAAATTAAACTGTAAGCATATGACTCTTTTCCATAAAAAAACAATTTTGTGGTAGCACTTGATTTGCTTAAAAATTTATTTTTTCCAAACACAAACTTAAAATTGTAGTTAAATGTCTTTTTACTAAAAAAAAATAAAATATTTCATACGGATAATTCCAGTATAAAATATTTTTCACAAGCTAATGACAAAAGAGGAATTATCATTCCCCCTACCCAAAAAAAAAAAAAACAAACATTTTTCTGAATTTGTATTTTTCTTCGAAAATTATTTCCACATTCAAAGTAAAAGGTGTAAGCATAATTATCCCCTTTTTCCCCTGAAGAAAACCGTTTTGAATGTATTTATAATCTCCTTAAAATTATTATTCTGCTTAAAATTCAAAAATATAATTAGAATCAAACACACACACAATTGTCTATGAGCCAAATTCTTTTTCTTCTAAAAATTAATAGAAATTCTTAGGTATATGGTTTGCTTTAAATTTTCAAAAAGAAAAAATTCTTTTCTATAATATCATACTTCTTTTTCTATGTGAATTTTATTTATAACTATATCAATACATAAAAATTTATTATTCACTTAACTATGTCGTTGTCAGTAATTAAGCATGTTGTGCAGTGGAAGATCTTGGACGGCGTTATCATCGTGTCTAGTATAATGTTTATATGTGCGCAAATGTGTTTATTTTAATTTTATTTCTGCATATTTTATGTATTATTTATCTAGCTTCGTTGCTTTTGTATTAAGTTAATTTTTTAAGTGTTAAAATAGATTGATAGGAATTCGGCATGCTATATTAGGGAATAATCTAACAGGGGTTATTTTGCCCGAATCAATTAATGAGACTTAGGGAGAAATAAACTAATTTGGGTTTAATTCAGTGAGATACTATCTTGGGGACTAAATTAGACAATTTTAAAAGATGACCCGAAAACTTCTCCTCATCTTTCCTGCTACCCGAGTACCTGACCCCCCTGCCTCCCACATCCTCTCATCAATCTCACCGTTTGTCCTTGCTCTCAATTGGCGATTCTCAGGTAAGACATAAAAATCTCCCTTGTGTTCCTCAATTATGCGGCTCTGTCTTCCTCTGTTCGTCAATGGAGATTGTCATAATTTTTCTATTATCCTAGGTCTCTCTCTCTCTCTCTCTCTCTCTCTCTCTCACACTCGGATCCCTCTCTCCCGCTTGATTCTATGCACGCTTAGTAATAAATCGACTGGCAAATAGGTAATTTCCGCCCATTGCAATCTCACTCTAACACCCGCACGCACATGAGCACGAATTAGAATGTTAATTAGTATGGTCAATAGTGAGACACTACTTTTTTTAGAATCAATGAAAATTGAAAATTTGATGTAATTGCCATATTTTGGTGCATATCTTGTAATCCAGTGCACCCACACGTGTTTTATGTCTAATTTCAGCATGAATTTCTTGTTTCATTATCATTGCATAATTGAAAATGAGATTCTTGGATGAATTAGAGGATGAAGATGATAAATTTTATTTTATGCAATAAAGGTGTTTGACATAATGCCTATGTGAGAAATTGGAATATGCAAAGTAAATGTTTGATTTATGCTTGAATGAAAAAGGACTAAGGCTGCCCTATCCGAGAACTTGACGTTAAATGGTGTTAAATGTAGATTTTATGCTAGTTAGTAATGTTTAATAACTATTGTGAAGCCTTGTAACTTAAAAATAATAATAATAATTGCAAAGATCAAACATGAAATTTTATGTTGTATTCATTGAAGTTGATTTAAGGAAATTATTGATCAACATTATATATGCACTTAATGTATTGAAGAGGGTAATTCTCTTTGAAAAGTAG
>CAVNYN010271666.1:0-33187 GCA_963692815.1 Nyctanthes arbor-tristis | reverse complement strand
GGAACTCAAATTTAGGACTAAAAAATATGTAAATAAAAGCGTTGAGACTCATGAATCCACAATAAACAGACGTTCCAATTATGCAATTCCACTCATAACAATTCACAATCACGTACTCACAACCAGTTTCACAAGTTTAATTGAAAACTTCTCTCGAGCAAATTCAAATCTACGCAACCAAGTAAACCCACTATATATCTATGTGAATTTCAACTTAGTTGAGTGCATTAATTAACAAGAAATTATTTCTGTGGTCACACAAATCATAAAAGTATATATCTATCTTCTATACAATTTATGTTTTCTATTGAAGTGCTAAATTAGTGACTTACCTCTCGGTTTCTTCACGAATTCACTAACGCAATTACAAGTTGATCAAGCTCATAAAAGGTAATTACATAACACAATAGAAAATAAGCACGCAATAACAATTAGAGTCATGAATGAGATTAACACAATCAAAACATGTCTATTGCTTCATCGATTGTCTCCTCAAGGAAAATTAGTTACACATAATAAAGGAATTCATAACATAAGCATTCATAGGGTTTGAATACATGACCATATTCTTGCAAAGAAAAGACGAAAAATAACGAAGAAAACTTTTACACCAAACAAAGAATTTCGTTCTTCAATCTTCAAGCGAACCCCGGTTTCAATCTCCAAGTCCTTGCTCCAATCTCCTAACCTTCAAGAATGAGTTTCAATCATCAATCCCCTTTTGACAGAAAGGTTTTCGTTCTTTTATAGTTGGTGAGGCCTTAGAACCCTAGAATGTGTCAAAAATAGCTCGAAAACGCATAAACGGCGTCTCCCGATACGGGCCGTGGGTGGCCTCGGGTATGCTTGGCCGCGGCCAACAGGTTTTCAGCCAAGCCCGCGGGTGACCGCGGGTATGCTTGCCGCGGCCTGCCCGCGGCCTACTTCCATAGCGTGCAGTTTAGTCTCTGTTTTGAGTTTTTCTTGCGGAAACGGTCCTTTTCGGTTTTTCCCTTCTTTTAAACACGTTCCTAAACTTCTTAGACTTTGCATAAAGGTCACCACTCTCTTTAAACACATCACAGATGATCTTCTCACCCCAAACTCTCGAACAATCCCACCTCGATGCTACTTCTTGAATATAAAGCCTCAATTTGGTTCAAAAATCATTCTTTTCCCTTGTATCACTCCAATTTGAGCTTTTCACCTGTATGAACCATATCTACACAAATTAGGTAGAAATCTGTTCGGTTTCATGTAAAATTGCATAGGTTAAGAGAAATATTTTTGTGTATAAAATACACTTATCAAGCATAAATCATAAGATGGTCTATTTAGAGGGTTGTGGTCTAAATCGGAAATATAAGGTGATGTTCAATGTGATAGAATATTAATGAACTATTTCGGGGTGTAACAGACTATATAGGCCCAAAAGTTGCCGTATTCAAGATTTTGGGAAGTAAATTGGCATTTTACTTTGGTAAAGTTTTGCAATTTTCCTAGAGCATTAAAGAGAATTGAATTGCATAATGACACTGAGAGTGAAGACAGTAACCTTTGCCTAGGATGCGAACTAGAAAGGTGTCATTTCCCAAATCCAGTTGTTCCTCTTCAATCTTCTTTGCTGAATCAAAGAGTGAATCAGGACCATAAAGCAACTCCAACATTTGAAGTGTTGGTATTTCTCCCATACAAGGAGGGATCTCCTTCAAATGATTAGGCATTGAAGGTTAGGAAAGTGGTCACGCTAAGCTCTCCATTGCTCCAGTTTCAGGTTTTGAAGGAGTAAATATTTCAGCTTAGGAAACTGCTCTTCAGTTAATTCCCACTCTTGGCCTTGAAAGGATTCATCTTTCAACTTCAACACTTCAAGATTGGGCAACGATGCAATAATCACCATATCATTCCAAGTTCACACGTCAATGCTTCCAGCTTATGCAGACGGACGAGGTTATTGAGACAATAGTATTGCCAGTCCAATTTCTCCCACCGAAATAACGGATACCAATTTCCTCAAATATGGAATTCTTCGAACAACCTCCATGGACCATCTGAAATTAGCTACCAGTGACAATGTTTGAAGGTTTTCTAGAACAAGACTAGAAATTCCCCCCCCCCTAGAGGATCAGGCAGAAATACTGACTGCACCTTCACGTGCCTCAGTTGTGGCATGCTCCAAATTGGAATTTCAATTTGTGTTGAACCAAGATTTAAGGTTTGTAAATTTGAACTTATTGGGAGTGATGATGCCAGATTTTCATCAAAATTTTTGGGACAACCAAAGTTCCGCAAGTTATGAAAAACTAATTCATTCAGCTTCGATTGAAAGCTTAAACACTGAGCTCTCAGGAGTAGTACTCTTACCAGCCTATGATTCAGATGAAATAGTAGGTACCCAAAATCTCTATCAAAATTTAACAAAGAGCTCACAACCAATGACGAAAGTTTTCTCTCATCATATGGAAAAATATTTGCTGAGTTCGGATGAATACTCAGGAGGCGTACGCTAGCACCTGTCGGAAGAGAAGAGAGACTTCCATCATTGATATGACAAGGCATATCCTCCTTAGCCTTTCTCATGCAAAAATCCCTTAAGATGTCATGATTCTTGTATGTTTTAATTCTGCTGGCAGAACTACGTTTATCAACTAAGATAAGACTTCTATCCACAAGATCCAGCAAGTACTTGTATGCTCTACTTTCCAAGCTATTTGATATTGATGGTTCAAGGTATCCCTCAGCGATCCACAACCTGGTAAGTGTGGAAACAGAGATACTATAGTCTTCTGGAAATAGAGATACTATAGGTGAAGCACTCTTTTAGATGCTGAGGCAAATGAGCAAAACTTAAAGATACAATTTCCGAGCAAAAATCATTGTTTGAACTTATTGTTGAACTTAAAATTTTCAGCGATATTTCTCCAACAATGTTGTACTGTAGATTCGCTCGACAAGAGGCCTGCTGCCACAATAATTGCAAGAGGAAGTCCTCCACATTTTTGAACTATCTTCTTCCCAACTTCTTCTAGTTCAGGAGGGCAGCAACAATTTTCTCCAAAAACTTTGTTGCAAAACAAATTCCAACTTGCATTTTCATCTAGAAAATGCATGTGGCGGATACATGATGAGTTGGTATAAGTAACCACATTCGCGAGTCTCGTGGTAAGCAGTATTCGACTTGAATTCTTATCATCAGGAAATAGTCGTCTCAAATAATCCCAGACCTCTTTATCCCATACATCGTCTATACCTTCTGCCCCTTAGATTCTTGTATAAAATTTCTTCTAAATCTCCAATGCTACTGCTTTTATTATTAGCAAGTTTTCCCATGAACTGTAGAAGGCCGACTAGGACTTGTCTCAGGTCATAAGATTGAGAGATTGTTACCCAAGCACGAATTAGAAAAGATTCCAAAACAAACTTATCCTCGTAAACTTCTCTTGCAAGAGTTGTTTTACCAATTCCATCCACACAAACAAGAGACATAACTTCAAGTCTTATTGATTCTCCAGCCAGTCGATTCTTGATTTCCATGAAATCTCCATGAAGTCCCAGCATGCTGGGAGCAATAAGTTTGGATGAAGAAACTCTTAGCCCGAGATCTTGTGCACTATTCTCCGCCTCCCCAATCTTCATCACCAGTTGTTTTATTAATTCAATTTCTCCGTTTACCTCTGTCAAGCACGGAGGTGAGAACGTCAAGTTGTAGTATATGATGTCGGAGTCAGTGAGATTTTTTAGCTTCTTTGCTGCCTTTATGATTTGATTATCCAAAGGTTTCACTTTTTGGCTGCCTTCATGTGAATAAGCGTCAAGAATATCTTCCAACGGACTAACTTTTTTGAAGGGAAATTCAACTTTTCTTGCAATCTTATGCAGTATGTTTCGACGATGCTTCATCTGTTCCCCAAAATTAATGCTAAAAGGACAAGAAGAAGAATCTGTGTAAGCAGCCACGTTCTCAAGTCTGGTTGCCAACAAGATTCGGTTTCCATTATGGTCATCGGGTAGTAGTCGGATCAAATCATCTCACACCTTTGTATCTCGTACATCGTCCAGTCCAATCAAATACCTCAGCCCCACTAGACTATCGCTCAAATAGTCTCCTAATTCTTCCGTGCTATCTTCATGCATCTTGTTACTGAATATTTTGATGGAGTCTAGAAGTTCAATTAGAACTTTCCGCACACAATCAGTTTCAGGTACTGTTGCCCAAGCACCAACCTGAAAACGATGATTAGGACCTTCATCTACTGACATGCTATAAGTTCCTTTGGCAACAGTAGTTTTGCCAATTCCTTCCAGGCCAACAACCGATAATGTTCCAAGTTTATCACCTGATTTTGAAACCAATTGCTCAAAGAGCATTTGGCAATCTTCCATCTGCAGATCTGCTATTACAAAGTCTTTTCTGAGTCTTCCTTTCCTCTTGGTCAATGAAATTAATTGCATTTTGTACTTGGTTCAACAACTGATATGAGGTAATTATGTGGCTGATCTCGTGAAGGCATTGTTCCATAATATGGGAGTTAATGACATCTTGTGCTTTGTGTGCTGCATTTATAATTTGACCCTCCAGAGATTCGATAGTTTTGCTGCTTTTTGTTGAGGAGGAAGAGTAGTACTCATTTTTATCACGTGAACCTTGTAAGAAACGTACCTTTTGGAGAAGAGACTCCATTTCAGGTCTGTTGTGAACAATCAACTGCTGATGCTGCAGCGTTTTCTCAAGAATCTCGCCAACTGAAACAAATGGATCAACCGCCATCTCCAATCAGATGTCAAAGGCGAAAAATCAGTTTCTTTGGTTGCAAGGAGTAGGTTCTTTTGAGAAAAATTAGTTTTGCTTTCTAATGAAAACTTGTCCCTTTCTACACTACCCGACCATCAAAATTTGAATATTGCTGCTAAAAAGGATAAAGTAACATGCATATTGTTAATTTCAATGAATAGTAATGTGTGTATCGGTTAATTTAATCCAATACATTGAGCATATCACATGGAAAAAGTATAACTACAATAAAATATAGGGGTTTTTTTTTTTTTTTTGTGGGGGTTGTTTTGTGTGTGTGTTGGGGGGCTGTTCCTTTCCTTTTTTTTTAATTTTTATTTTATTTTATATTATTTTTTCATATTTTAATAACTTTTATTTTTAATTTTAAAAAAATAAGGGGCATAATGGTAATTTCGGTAGACGATTTACCAGAAAAGTTTACGGAAAGTGTCAAAAGGACTTTTTGTGCAGCTTAACAAAAGGTTGGGGACTCAACGCATTGAAAAAAAGATTAAGGATCCAGTAGATACTAACACCAAAGGTCTGAGACGATATGTGAAATTAACCCTAAATAATTTGACGTCTAAATAAAATTAAAAGAATTTAGACTGAAAAATATCTATAAAGAAAATTTAAAATTAATGGCGGATTAAAAAATAATAATTGACAGGAAAAAAAAAGTTAGGAATGCAATTACTGTAACAACAAATTTCGTGTATTAATATAAATAATACAGAAATTGTTATAAATCAAAACTTTAAGAAAATGAAGTGGATTGACACTCTTGTCACTGCTAGGTTGCAAATCCTTTGATTGCCGATTCCAGTTTTAAAGACTTGAAGCTTGGACTTGATGTGGAAAAGACTTGATCTCTTGACTTGATCTCTTGTTTTGAACTTGAAGACTTGATCTTGACTTGAAGAAGATGAAGAACTTCGAAGACTTTGGCTTCTGATTCCTCTTCTTGACTTCTGTTTCCAACTTTTCTTCTTTCCGGACTTTGTTTTGTAGTTTTGGAACTTTAAAGATTTTAGAGAATTTCCCTTACTTTTTATCTTCTCCCCCCCTCAAAATGAATGAATGAGGGAAAAGTCTGATGAGCTTTAGAGTGGACTTTTAAACAGAATGGGCTCTTAATCATTAAGTGGGTTCTTGCAAGACTTGGCTATTTCATTTAAGACTTAATTGGATTAATAAAATTAATCCGGCCCAATTAATTTAATTAATAAAATTTTTGATGTCTACAATTACATAAAGAAGCAAATAAGAAAAACCTTTAAAATAATTATTATGTGGTGTAGATGGAAATATTCATGGTGTGAATATAATTGGTTTTTCAACTGATCCACTTTCTGATAAACCTGTGCAAAAATTATATATTTTGGCATTTTTACCCTTTCATCTTTTCAAAACGAATACGAATCGGGTGTTGGTGATTTCTTGAATGAAGTATATCCAAACCAAAGCAGAATCTCAAATGCAATTGATGTAACAATGATTCAGAGATCATTTCTTTGTAACAAAACCAAGCATCATACATGAAATCATGAACCACCTACATCCTCCCGTATGATTGGTTGATGTATGTTGTTTTGCCCCATTAATGATACGACAAGCACATTGTCCTTACCAACAAAAGGGCTTAAATGATCAAAGATCAATAACGATCATATTGAGCGCACTGTGCACAGTTTTTTTTTGTATGCTCTACATAAATTTGAAAAATGAAATTTTCCACCTCCCGAGTTATTGTGTACCCAACCTTTCCATCCCAAGATCAATTGAACACAAACATAAATATAACCATGAAATACGTGGCTGCTTAATTTGAAGATAATATAGTTCATATTTCATTATGGTTCAACTTCAAATGGTCGCATAGTTGAAGAAGGCGCAACTGTGCTTTTTCTATTTCTAGAAATTTGCAGTTCAGTTCCTCGCATTATCTGCACAGTTCCGGTTCTTCCACTTGAAAGTGTTGTTCTTTTGGTCCTCACATTTTGGTTTAAGTCTAATTTTGTCCTTTCTTCCTTTATTGTATTCCAAGTCATTCATCTGTTTGATCTTGTGCAATCCAATCCTCAAAGTTTCTAAAACTTTGCAATGTTAATCCTTTTTCCTCCTTTTCTTTAATTCTTAGCGCTCTTGACTCGGTCCTACTTAAACTAAACATAAAGATTCAAAAATCAAAACTAAGAAAGAAAGAACATAAGATTGAGTAAAAATAGCTTTAATTCAACAATTTAGATAATTAGTGTAAAATAAGACTTAAGTCGCATTATTATTCACACTGAAAAATCCCCTACTTTACGTTTATGTCAAGTATTTTATTTTTATACTTTTTACACGTGTAGTATATCACCATATTATATAAGAATATTCTCGGTTACCAACAGTAACTTTTGCTTTTTTTTTTTTATATAAAGTTTGCTAAGTCTACATCATCTCAGAAACTTCTACACTTTTTTCTTCTCCCTTTTTTCTTAATAAAGTCTGCTAAGCATACACCGTTCCAGAAACTTCTACACTTTTTTTTTTCCTTCTCTTTGGTTGTTCCAATCTAATACGTCCATATTTGGAGATTCCCACGAGCTTTAAAATTGGCTCCTTTTCCCTTGTAGCAGAAAAACCCCAAATAACTACTCACTGTTCTCAGCTTATTGCTTCTTCCTTCTCTTTGGTCGTTCCTATTAGGTTCGTCCACATTGATGTAATGAATTTTTTTTCTTCCTTTTTTTTTTGGAATTTTGATTTGCTAAAAAATTAGAATGAAACATAAAGCTTGCAGGGTGTTTGACAGATTATTTCAATGAAATTTAATCGATTAATTTTCATAATTTATGCAATTATAATACTTATTTTCTTATGCAAATACAGTACCTATTTTCTAAGATTTTGCATCATAAGAGTTTGGAGAGTTTGTTGATATTTTATATTTGACGTGTTGTATTAGTTATGTTGGGGGTGCTATGAGTGTTCCTTATAGTGTTTTTTTCTTATTTCTTATTTTGTCAATATTTTGCTAATTTGAAGGTCTTCTCATTCTACTTTTCATATTGTAACTACGTATTGTGACTCATATCTAACTCAACAAACTACAAATTCCATGCGTATTCAAGACGAAAAATAATATTGAACATGTGCAAAACACGTGCTAAACTAGTGTGTGTGTGTGTGTGTGTATTTGATATATTGAGAACATAGAGGAAGGGAGGGCTAGTTGTAGTTCGAATCCCACGTGTAATATATATTGGAACCACACGTGCAATATATATTTGAATTATAACTTATATAAATTCAAAAACTCTACGAAGATGTGAAAAATGGATATTAACATGTGACATTCTTATGTGACACACTTGTATTGGATAATGAAAACGTAACAATGTGATCACTCACTCAATGAATATGTGCCGCATAAGAATGTCACATATTAATGCCACTTTTATACGTCTCTATAGAATTGCTCATATCAATTAGTTTGAAACTTCTTTGAAGCTTAGGGAGCCAAATTAACTAAAGTATAGCAATCAAACTAACAATCTAATTCCTTTAAAATAAAAAACTACCAATCTAATTATCTATTAGTTCATCCCCTAAAATTGCCAAATTATAATTTAACCGATGGATTTAAAATGTTTGTTCTCATATTTCTCCCGGATAAACTTGTATCATAGAATGTGTGTTGATTAATTTCAAGAAGCGCGGTCTCATGTAAAATGGTTAAAAACAAAAGTGTTACTTCTTTTTCCTTTTTCTTTTTTTTTTTCAATCCTCGGACCATCCTTTTCTTCACCTTGTCAACCTCACAAATTACTCCATCAATTTTCTTCTCAATGGCGAGACTTGGTGTCATTCTTCTTGCAGTTTTCTTCTTCTTGTTTACCTTCTCGAACGCCACGGGCCCCGCAGATTCTCTCCACGATCACCCCAAAGAAAGCTCTCCAATCCCAAAAACACCTACTGATCACCAAAAGTTCTTGAAAGCATCGAAGCCAATGATAGAACTCCCCTCGAACCAAGAAAGGCACTTCAGGATCCACAGCTCTCGCGATAGACGTATGGTTTGGAAAAGGATGGGCATGCACGGCCATCACTACCACTATCTCCGCCTCAACGACGACAAAGATCACGCCATGATGCCCTCCGTTGATGTTGTCACCGTAATTCCGTCAAGCGACAGAAGTGAAACATATCCCACCCTTTTGAAGATGCTTCAAAGAGTCCAGAGACTTAGATAATGAGGCGGAGCCACCGTCCACCTGATGACATGGTTTCTTGAACTGGAACAGAGACATATCAAAGTTCTTGTGAATCTTGTCTCATTCTACAACTTCAGTTGTTGGTTTTCATGTATTTTAGAGGCAGCCTTTCCTGTTCAATAAAAGTTCCTCTGTTAGTTTAATCTTTTACATTTCTTTTATCACAAATTTGAATTGTTTTTCGCCAGTTTTTCCCTGATTAACTCGTCTTAGAGTAAGTAAAATTTCAAGAAATAAATGCATTCTCATCATTGCAACAGAATTTCATGATTCATGTGTGGAATCGCCATGAAACATTGATTGACCCATTAAATCAGATTTCATAAAACAAAAAGATAACAGAGTATAACATTGTATCATGCATCTTCGGCCTTGATCAAGGAAACTTCGGCATATAATCGAATCTAAATCAACAAAACAGACAAACACTGACCAACTATACAACAAAGAAGCCTTGAAGTGGATTGAATTATTCTTCAGTCAAAAGATGCTCGACTGGTCTCCTGCTGCCCCCCTTTTTTTCTTCTGGTTAATCATTTCAATCAACAAACTGTAGAAAATGCTTAAGTAATTTATTTCAACACTCCGTGAAGAAAATTAAACTGCAAAAGAAAGCTGCTTGCAAACTTTGTTGTTATGATCCAGTGAAGAACATAACCTCATTGAGCCTCGACCCAGTAGATTGTCGGACGACAACTTGCAGCTCATTGTTTCCCAACTCCCACTGTTCCTGCTTTATATCTTTTACCGAAGCTACACTCATTTTGGTAATACAGAGGATCTCCTTCTGGTGTTTACGTCTCTAAATGATTAGGCGTTCAAGGCTTGAAAGGTAGATACTATATGCTCCCCATAACTCCATTGTTCTTGATCCAGACCTTGAAGCAGTAAAAATCTCAGCTTAGGGAATGTCTTTTCAGTTAATTCCCACCCTTTGCCTTCAAAGGCCCATCTTTAAATTTCAGCACCTTAAAGATGGGGCAACAAGCCAACAGTCATCATTTCATTCCAACACAGACCACAACCCTCTAGAGTCAGAAATTGATAATTTTCAGGAAGGGAGGCTCTGGCCTCTGGTTTCGGAAGATAGCATATCAATGTTTGCAGTTTATGCAGACTAGCTAAATTATTCAAACAGTAGTCTTGCCAATCCAAATGCTCCAATTTATAACAGATAATTTCTTGAAATCTGAATTTAAATACAAGATACAGACGTCAGGTGCAGGACCATGGATTCAATTTATGTGAAAAAAATACAGAACTTCAAAGGCATGTTAAATCAGTTGACAAGCCAAATTGACGAGGGGGAAACGAGCAACCACTTCGCAAATGCTTTGAAATTTATGGCTTTTGTTTCTAATGACTATACTGACAACTATCTGATGAGTGATGCCTCTAATACAAGAAAGTAGGCATCTTTGTAGTCTAGATCCAAATTTCTCAATATACTCATAAATCAACATGTTGGTTGTATATTGGTAGGTAAGGCCAAATAAACACCCTATCTTTTTTCTTTTTTTTCCCCAATAAAAAATCCCCTAGTTGAATATCAGCTTTGAACTTTCTTATGAATATAAAATGCAAAAAAGCTTTGCAGAATGGAATTTCAGGAACTTCAGAATATTAGCAAAACTTTTAAACAGAACCAAAGTGCACATTATTGCAATTCAGAGAAAAGGAAGTCAATAATGTTAATTGCTAATTATGCCTAATGCCTTCAAGAGTTTTGCGGAAGGATGAAAGAAATAAGCCTTTATACATACACATATGTATGGTTGGAAGACTTACTCCATTGGATGGTTCTTCCTCGTCAGAAGGTTTCATGTATGCTATTTTCCTGGCTATCTTGGCTGTAGAAAATTAAAGAATTCCTATCTTCAATTCTGCCTCAATTTTATTTCAGTTACATAATTGTACATCCAGTTTCACTGCTGCTGATGCAAACTTGAACCATGCCATTTCCGAAATTGGTGATTCACGAGCAAAATGTATAGCTTCACCACAGTAGTATGAATTAGCTGATCCAGTAACACAGAAATTTTTCCCCTCAAACTAATCATGAAAATTCATGACAATATTCCCCCAAAAAAATTCAATTCATAGATACTAGGACACCTGTATACACAACTTAATATTATCCATAAGAATGTCAAAGGTGATATATTGATTCCAAACTGACAATGCACAGAATACAGCAAAGATGCTTGGCCTAATATTACAGTGACTGGCTATTCTAACCACATCGGACAAGAATGTTAAAGAATGATTTCAGCCTACAACTCATGTATTCAACTATGTTTTTACCTAAAATGAATGTAATTTATGCCATGAAAATATAGGTATCAAGTAATTATGTAATGAATAATACTTTGTTCGATTCATATATTATGAGAGTTTCTGTGAGGACCCCACAGTCATTGAAGAAATGACACAAACCATTTCAGGTTTAGAAGGAGATGTCCCTGTTAATTTAACAAAGGGATTACTTATGCAGGCTCTGCTTCCAGCCTACTAGTCTGTTTGGGGTAAATTAAGCTTCATTTGCATCAAGAGTTGTTCATGAGAGCTCAAAGAACTTTGTAATGTCTACGTTCAACAATTTGTGAACAAATATATCATATTTTTGTTGACTCATAAGGTTTGTCACTCTCATAGCTTAAATATACATATGAACTGCAGTACCGTGGGTTCAATTTACGCAAACAAATTCTGAACTTAAAAATGCATCTTGAATCAATTCACAAGCCAAACGAAACTGGCGAAATGAGCAACTATTTGGTAAATGCAACTGGAATTTATCACTTCTAAAGATTATCCTAACCATCCGATGTCTCTAATATACAAAAGTAGGCACCTTTATATTCCAGTTGAATTTGTCAACATCCTTATGAACCAATATGTCAGTTATATATCAGTAAGGCCTATCAAGCACTCTATCATTTCTTCCGCTAACAACAGTCAGTGACAGAGCACTGAATAGGGAGACCTTATGGAATTTTTTAACTCGCAACTTAAATCAGTTTTGGCCCTTCTTATGAATATGATGCACAAAGACTTTGCAGCCAAAAGGATTCTACAGAGGTCAGTATAAACGAAGTGGGAATTCCAGGAACTGTATACAATAATACCAAAAATCTTAAACAAAATAGTGCACATTATTACAATGCATAGAAAATGAATTCTAGAATGCTAACTATCCCAGCAAATGCCTTCAAATTCAAGAGTATGAATGGAAGATGAAAGAAATAAATATTTGCACAACATGTACACATACACCAAGGAAAAAATATATCCAATTAAAGAAGAAGACATTTTTTCCACTGGAGATGCTCCAATTAAATTTTATTTTGTTTCTGAGATTTCTGGCCCCAAATTAAAAGAATTACTCCCAGCTGTTGAAAGAATCCTAGGGTAGAGCCAATTTTCCCGAAATTGTAGATGTATATTTATCCGCCTTACTAAAAAGAGGACAAATATACTTCGACTCCTAATGATTAATAGGGGTGTATTTCTAATTGTCCGCCAAGCTTGACACCTATAATAATAGGAAAGACGTACTAGAAGTAACTTATTCCCATTTAAAGCAAAAATAAAAGATAAAAAATATTAGAGAGAATTACATTATTATGCTGAGGTTGAAGACTACAACCTCAATATTGGATGCGAACTTGAAGAGTGTCATTTCCCAAGTCCAGTTGTTCCTCTTCAATCTTCTTTGCTGAAGCTACGAGTGAATCAGCACAGTAATGCAACTCCAACAATTGAAGTGTTGGTATTTCTCCAATACAAGAAGGGATCTCCTGAAGAGATTGCAACTCCGAATGATTAGGCATTGAAGGTTCGGAAAGTGGATACTATCTGACCTCCATTGCTCTAGATTCTGGCTTTCAAGCAGCAAATACTTCAGCTTAGGAAAATGGCCTTCAATTGATTCCCACTCTTGGCCTTCAAATGCCCTATTTTTCAATTTTAGTGCTTCAAGATTAGGCAATGAACCAAGAAGCACCATATCTTTCCAAGGCAGACCACAACCCTCTAGAGTTAACTTCATGAGTGAAGGTGGAAAAGTGATAACATGCAGGAAAAAGGGCTCTGGTCTGCGAAGGTAGCATGTCAAGGACTTCAGCTTATACAGATAGGCGAGATTATTGAGACAGTAGTATTTCCAATCCACTATCACCCCCTCATAACATATACCCAATTTCTTCAAATTTGGAATTCTTTTAAGAACCTCCATGGAACATCTGAAATATGTTACTTGGGACAATGTTTGAAGGTTTTCTAGAAAACAAGCAGAAGTTTCCCCTTTAGAAGGATGAGAAAGATAAAGTCGCAACACCTTGACATGTCTAAGTAATGGCATATTCCAAATTGGAATTTTCATTGGTGTGTTGTCAAGAATTAAGGTTTGTAGATCAGGACATACTGTGGAAGATGATATAGTAACCAATTCTTGTAAACGGGGACAAGCAAAGTACCGCAGGTTATGAGAGAATCGCTCATTCATTTCAAATTGAACGTGGAAACTTGCAGGTGATTTTCCCATGTCCAATACTCTTAACGGCTTAGAATTTAGATGACGTAACCAAAAATTTGGATCAAAAATAAAAAAAGAGCTTACCTGTAAAGATGATAGTTTTTTGTCATCATATGGAAAAATATTTTGTGGGTTTGGCTGAATACTCAAGAGGCGCACACTAGCACCTACAGGAATGAAACTGAGACTTCCATCACTAACATGACAAAGCATGTCCTGCCTAGCGTTTCTCATGCAAAAATCCCTTACAATGTCATGAACCTTGCATGTCTTAATTCTGCCGATACAACTCTGTTTATCAACTAAAATAAGACTTCTGTGCACAAGATCCAACAAGTATTCATATGCTATATCTTCTAAGCTGTTTGATTTCAGTGGTTCTAGGAATCCTTCAGCAATCCATAACTTGACAAGTTTGGAAACAGAGATACTATAGTCTTCTGGAAAAATTCCAGTGTAGACAAAGCACCTCTTGAGATGCTGAGGCAAATGAATATGACTTAAGGACAACATTTTTGAGCAGCGATCATCATTCGAAAACATTCCAGAATTCAGATATTCAGCAATATTTTTCCAGTAACATTGTGTTTTTGATCCCCTGGAGATGAGGCCTCCTATCACAATAATTGCAAGTGGAAGTCCTTGACAATTTTGCACTATCTTTTTTCCAATTTCATCCAATTCAGGAGGGCAGCAATTTTCTCCAAAAACTTTATTGCAAAACAAAATCCAACTTGCATCATCATCCAGAAAATGCATGTGGTGAAGAAATGAATTGGCACAAATAGCCACGTGCTCAAGTCTAGTGGTTAGCAAGATTCTACTAGAATTGTCATCTGGAAATAATCGTCTCAAATATTCCCAAATCTTGATATCCCATACATCATCTACTACAATCAAGTATCTTCTACCCTTTAGACACCTATATAAATGTTCTCCCAAGTCTTCAGCACTGCTTTTATGCACCTCTTCATGATTAGGAAGCTTTTCCAAGGAATCTAGAAGGCCAATTAGGATTTGCTTCAGGTCATAAGATTGAGAGATTGCTACCCAAGCACGAATTATAAAAAATTCCAAAATAAACTTATCTCGATAAACTTCACTTGCAAGAGTTGTTTTACCAATTCCACCCATCCCGACAAGAGAAATAACTTCGAGTCTTGGTGATTCTCTAGCCAGTCGATTCTTGATCTCCATAAAATCTCCATGAAGACCCACCACATTGTGAGCAGCTGGTTTGGATGAACAAATGCTTAGCTGCAGATCTTGTGCACTTCTCCTGCTCTTGTCAATCCTCATCACCATTTGTTTTATGAAATCAATTTCTTCTTTTACTTCCATTAAGCATTGGGGTGAGAATGTTAAGTTGTATTCTACAACACAGGATTCAGAGAGACTTTTTAGTTCTTTTGCTGCCTCTATGATTTGATTTTTCAATGATTTTGCTTTTTCGCCGCCTTTATGTGAAGAAGTTTCAAGGAGATCCTGCAAAGAACTAACTTTATTCAGAAGAAATTCAGCTCCAAGTCCATTCTCAAGAACCAGATTTCGACGATGCTGTATCTGTCGATTAAAATTCATGCAATGAGGTTGGGAAGAAGAATCGGTGTAAACTGCCACGCTCTCAAGCCTAGTGGTCAGCAAGATTCTACTTCTATTGTGATCATCTGGGAATAGCCGAATCAAATCATCCCAAACCTTAGCATCCCATATGTCGTCTAGTACAATAAAATACCTCTGGCCCTTTAGACTGTTGTACAAATATTCTCCTAATATTTCTGTGCTCTCTTGATGTATCTCATTAGTGAACATGTTGATGGAATCTAGAAGGTTGATTATAATTTGTCGCACTCCACATGTGTGAGATACTGTTGTCCAAGCACCAATATCAAAATGATAATTAGGACCCATTAACGTGCTATAAACTGTTTTGGCAAGAGTAGTTTTGCCAATTCCAGCCGTGCCAACAACAGATAATATTCTGAGTTTATCATCTGACTTTACAACCAACTGCCAATAGATCCGTTCATAATCTTCGGACCGTGGATAGAACAATGGTCGGGGATCTTGTACTCCACTATGATAGGAATAAATTTGTGGGCGCGGATCTTGTACGCCACTGTCTTCCTGAATCTTTCTGACCTCTTGATCAATGAATTCAATCTTTTTTAGTACTTGGTCGAACAACTGAGATAAGGCTATGTATGTCCTGTCACGAATGAGTTGATCCATAATCTGGGATTGAATGACATCTCGTGCTTTGTTTGCTGCATTTATGATTTCTCTCTCCAAACATTCTACAATCTCACTGCTTTCTATTGAGGAAGGTTAATACTTATTAAGAGAATCTTGTATGAAACTAACCTGCTGGAGGAGAGAATCAATATCTTCTCTGTCTCTGTCGCAAAGGATCAAATGTTGATGGTGCAGTGTTTTCTCAAGTATCTGCCAAACTGAAGCAATTGCAGCAACCGCCATCTCCGATCAGATGTGAAGAGCAAAATTCAGAGCACAGTTTCTATCGGTTGTTGGATAACTTCTGCAAAAGAAAACTCTCTCTAATTATTTAGAAATGTATGTATCTTTTAATTTTTTTTGCATCTCAGTGCAATAATAGACGTCTTTATTCGTGCACAGGAATCATTGAAGAATAATGCTATTTGAAAATTTGCCATTGAATAAAAGCATACAAATTGGTATTTTCTTGCACTTGCACATATCAAGGAAAAAGTATCTTTTCTGTGACAAATTGTTTATTGTTTATAACTTGTATACGGTATAGTGGTAGATGTTGACTATAAAATTAGAATACAAAAAAAGAAGAAGTAGAAAGAAAGTGGGAGAGGGGAGGAGGAGGAAGAGAAAGTGAGAACTGGGGAAAAACAGTCATTTGTGAGGTAAATTCCTTTGGGTGAAGAACAAAAAAGTAATTAGTTCTTCTATGGAATTTATTAGACACCATTTTATGGTGTTCAACATTATGTAGTAATTCTCTATTAGACACATTGGGGGGATGGGCCCTCAATGTGTCAAATAAAGACTTGACACTGCATCTATTGAACACTATTTTGGATATTATAGAATACGTCAAAAAGAAATTAGGGGTCTTTCCAAGATTTACGAAACAGACGTCTGAGATAAATTCTTAAAACCGATGGACATTTAGCACATGTTTGATCATCTTTACCAGAATACATTATAATTTCACATATCACTGATTTAACTACTATAAATCAACACTCATTTCACATTTTTGTAATTTCTCTTTATAAATCAACTACCAAAAATTAAATCAAACATGCGGTTAACAAGCAAGAACAAGAAAATTTTAGTGAAATTGTGGAAAAGTATAGCCATCACTAGCTGACAAAAACTGACACTTAGTAAAGTGTTTGGCTAGACTTTAGATTATAATTTAGATTATAATCTTTCATACGATATTATTTCATTAGTTTTAAATTTTTTTAAAAAGTTAATAAAAAAAGTCAAATAATAATTATTTATTTTTATAAAAAATAATAAATAAAATGATACTACATAACAGATTATAACCTGACTAATAATAACATTTGTCAAACACTTTGTTGAATTTTTCACGTATTTTACTTTTTGGTTTTGCCTAATTTGCATTGCTGCAGAGCCGCTGGATACTTTTTGTCTCGATACGGCTGTACGCGTGGTTCATTATAGTGTACATCTTTCCTTGTTTTTGTCCTTTAGTGGCGTGTTTCCCTTTATCTTGAATGAGCGCGTGAGCGTATATTGGTATACGCGGATGGTTTTGAGTAGCCCGTGCTGTTCACGCCCTACAAAAATAAAAAATGAAAAATAAAAATAAAAAGAGAGTGCGCATGTATTTATTATACATGTACTAGTGGGGTTACCTATTGTTGCCATTATTATGTTATAATAATAATAACATGAAGATAAGGAGCTACCTGCCATGTAAGTGATGTGCCTTTAACGTTGCGATTATTAAAATTAAAAAGTATTATAAGCCAAAATGTTGAAAAAAAATGTTACCCCCGCAGTGCACACTAACTAATCATTGATTAGTTAAGGAATATATATATAATTATGATAAGAAGTTGATTATAGTAACGCTCACTAATAATACATAGATCTCTTCTCTCGAGATTGTGATGGTAAAGGAATGATCATTTTTCTGCCTATCGAATGCCTCAGTCAAAGCAAGAACCATAGGTCCGAGTTATCAATAAATGGAACAATGCAATGAAAGCACCATCAGATTCAGCTCCACCCAACTATTAAAAGCTTTCCTGATGATGCTTTCACTGACAAGGAAGAATATAATTAAAATTAAATTTCATTTTTGGTAGTCAAGCTGAAGCATGGAATGGATTAAAAGAGTAATGGCTTACTGCAAATTGGTTGCAATAAATAGTGAAATTCCAGACCCCAGACCATATCCTTTCTAGAGTAGTTCATCCAGACAAATTACAATAATACCGGCAAAGCAGAGTTGAAGAATAATCATAATTGCATTGTCAATCCAAGATAATTTCTTGAAATCTGAAATTAAATACAAGATACAAATGTCAGGTGCAGTACCATGGATTCAATTTATGTGAAAAGAATACAGAACTTCAAGGGCACCTTAAATCATTTGAGAAGCCAAATTGAAGATGGGGGAACAAGCAACGACTTTGCAAATGCTTTGGAATTTATGGCTTTTTGTTCTAATGAGTAATGACTTTACTAACAACTATATGATAAGTGATGCCTCTAATACAAGAAAGTAGGCACCTTTGTAGTATAGATCCAAATTTGTCAATATACTCATAAATCAACATGCTGGTTGTCTATTGGTAAGGCCAACTAAGCAATCCATCAATTTTTTTTTTCTCTCAATAAAAAATTCAGTAATTGAATATTAGTTTTGGACTTTCTTATGTATATAAAACGCAAAAAAGCTTTGCAGAATGGAATTTCAGTAACTTCAAAACCTTTAAACAGAAACCAAGGTGCACATTATTGAAATTCAGAGAAAAGGAAGTCAATAATGCTAATTATGCCTAATGCCTTCAAGAGTTTTGCGGGAGGATGGAAGAAATAAGCCTTTACACATACACATATGTACGGATGGAAGACTTACTCCTTTGGACGGTTCTTCTCCGTCAGTAGGTTTCATGTATGCTATTTTTCTGGCTATCTTGGCTGTAAAAAATTAAGAACTCCTATCTTCAATTCGGCCTCAATTTTATTTCAGTTACATAACTGTCATCCAGTTTCACTGCTGCTGATGCAAACTTGAAGGGTGAAATTTCCGAAATCCAGTTGTTGCTCTTCAATCTCCTTTGCCAAAGCTACGAGTGAATCAACGTAGTTATACAACTCCGACTTCTGAAGAGTCGGTATTACTCCAATACAATAGGGGATCTCTTCAAGTGTTCACAACTCCAAATGATTAGGCATTGAAGGTTAACAAAGTGGTCACAATCAGCTCTCCATTGCTATAGATCCAAAATATCATAAAATATCATAACGGCCTACAAGAAATGTTGAAGAAATCTATCATGCATTTCCATTAATAAGGCAATTAGGATATGGTAGTGCTATTTCACGAAGGGTTAATTTCACAAATCGTCCCCAACCTTTGGCTTAAGAATTGGTTTCGTCCCCAACTTTTTTTAAGACACACCACAGCCCCAACCTTTCAAAAATATACACAAATCGTCCCTATTGCTACTATTCCGCCAAATTTTTATAAAAAAGACGATTCTACCCCATAAACATTTTAAACTTTTTTAAAAAATGTTTAAAAATAATAAAAAACTAAAAATACCCACCCCACCCCACATCTCCCTCGTCGCCGGCAGTACTGCTGGCCGCCGGAATGATTCATTCCGGCGGCCAAAAAGGAGGGTGAATCCCCCCCCATTTTGTTGCCAATTCCGGCAGAAATGGGGGGTGAATCCCCCCCCATTTTGCCGCCATTTCTGGCAGCAAAATGCAGCAGGAAATGGCTTCCATTTCCTGCAGAAATGGGGGGATTCCCCCTCCCCATTTTGCTGCCATTTTTGGAAATGTCTCCGTAAAATTATTCATTTATAGAAGTGACATGCAGACATTAGGCGGTTAAGTTACTTAGTTTATTGAGACTCTAGTATTTCTCTGGCTCTAGGCTTTAGTTGACCTCTATTTATATTCCGTGCGTAGGCAACCAAGCTTCTGTTGTAGGATATTTTCACCGTTCCTAGTCCCTCAACCTCTTGGAAGTGTAGCAGCTGGTTTTGATAGCAAATGTTACATGAAGAGCTATACAAAGAGAAAAATTTTTAATTGCTTCTTATTACTTATGCTAGCTAAATTACAAAGTCTCTGCCAGCTTATTTTTTCTCAGTTTCATGATTAGTCCAATTGATCAGGAGTTAACTGGAGTTCGCGCCATAACAGGTCCATTGAACCCAAGGGCTTGTGAAATCATTCCGATTCTCAAGTCTATGAAAGTCAAAGAGTGTTGTACTGATAGGGGACAACTGGGGAGAATCTAGATTTTGTTTATTCATATTCTACTGCTTTTTGTCCCAATGAAATGACCTATACAAAATTGCAGGGGAGTCGCACTACAGATGTGAAAGAAATTTTGCCAGACGACAATAAGGATGAGTGACGGCATAAGTTAATTATCCTGAGCCAAGCAAACAAAAGCGAGCAAGATGAGTGAATTTCATTGGTCGAAGAAGTATTTGCAGGATTAAATGAGCTTAAAAGTGACCGGTGTCACTTGGCTGAAAGTGAAAACTATTGAACTTTAAATGTTTATGGTTACAGCGTAGACGATGGATACTTTTAACATCAAATTATTACCCAAAAAAAAAAAACCACACACACACACACACACACACGTATATATATATCTTATTATACCAGTGTATGATCTTCAGCCTTGATTACAGAAATTCTGCACATGATCGAATTTAAAGCAACAAAATAGACAAGATCTATTGACCAACCATACAACAAAGAAGAGTTGAAAGGGATTGAAATTCTAGTCCTTTCTTCTGAATAGTCTCCTGCTGCTGCTGACCTTTTCTTCTTCTGATGATTAACCGTGTTAACCTACAAAAACGTTTGAAGAATTTTCCACGAAAAAAAGGCAAATCGTAAACGGAAATTGCATCTGGATCAGGACGATCCAGGGCAACGATTATTTGTGGAGGAGGAAAAGATATATCCATGGATTGCTATCTTTTGGTGAAGAATTACAAAAGGCCAAACAAGGGAATTATTTAAATAAAGATAAAACTGATTTACCAAACAGCACGTAATCTTCAAAGAAATTCTGGACAAAACTGGACATAAAGCAATAAAATTGAAAAGACTAACAATATAAGAACAATTTTTTCTTGATGGCCATTTTTCTCATCTGTATCCTGTCACTGTGTTCTTTGCAAAGAGCCTTTTGCCAAGAAAGGACGTGCTGAAAATAAGTTATTAGAAGAAGTTATTGGCCCTGTTCCCATTTGAAGTTTAAAATAACAAATAAAAAGTAAAAACAAAAGAGAATTGCAATATTATACAGAAAATGAAGACTATTACCTGTGGTGTACAACCCTTGGATATGAACTTAAAGGGTATCATTTCCCAAATCCTGCTGTTCGTGCTCTATATCCTTTACTGAAGCTATCAGTGAATTAGCACATCCATGCAGCTCAATCATTTGAAGTGTTGGCATTTCCCCAATACAACAGGGGATCTCTTTCAAGAATATGCATTTCCGAACGATTAGGCGTTGAAGACTTGGAAAGTGATCACTATCGGCTTCCCATTGCTCTAGATACAGCTCTTCAAGCAGTAGATATTTCGGCTTAGGAAATTGCTCTTCAGTTGATTCCCACTCTCGTCCTTCAAAGGCCTGCCTTTTCAATTTCAGTGCTTCAAGATTGGGCAACGAATTACCAACAATCACCATATCTTTTCATGGCAGTCTACAGTCATGAAGAGTTAACTTTTTGAGTGATGGCGGAAAAGTGATAATATGCAGGAAATACGGCATTCCATTAGGAAGTTGGCATGTCAGTGCTTCAAGTTTATGCAGATAGGCGAGGTTATCGAGAAGACAGCATTGCAATTCCGATGGCGTACCATCATAATGATACCCAATTTCTTCAAATTCGGGATTCTTTGAATAGCCTCCATTGACCATTTGAAATTGTATACTTGGGACAACGTCCAAAGGTTTTCCAGAACAAAAGCAGAAATTCGCCCCTCAGAAGGATCAGACACATGCAGTAAATCTGCCTTCACATGTCTCAGTTGTGGCACACTCCAAATTGGAATTTCTATTCTTGCCCCATCAAGAATTAAGGTTTGTAAAATTGAACATACTGTGGATAATGATTTAATACCAAGCCTATAATGCAATTTGGGACTGACAAAGTACCTCAAGTTATGAGAGAGAAGTTCAACCAGATTCAATGGACGATTGAGTCTTTGATGTCCTTCTCCCACATCCAATACTCTTAGTGGCTTAGGATCTATAGCACCAACCAAGTAACCAAATTGTGGATCAAAATTAAAAAAAGAGCTCACCTGTAAAGAGGAAAGTTTTTTCTCATCATATGGAAAAATATTGGCTGTATTTGGATGAATACTCAGGAGTCGCACATTAGCACCAGCTGAAAGAGAGCCGAGACTTCCATCACTAATATGAGAAAGCATCTCCTTCTTAGACTTTCTTGTGCAAAAATCCCTTACAATGTCATGAATCTTGCATGTTTTAATTCTTCCAATAGGACTCCATTCATCTAACAGTAGAAGACTTCTATCTACTAGATCCAACAAGTATTCGTATGCTTGATCTTCCAAGCTCTTTGATTCCAGTGGTTCTAGGAGTCCCTCAGCGATCCATAACTTGATAATAAGTTTGGAAACAGAGATACTAAAGTCTTCCGGAAAAATTCCAGCGTAAAGAAAGCACTCTTTCAAATGTTGAGGCAAATGACTATAACTCAAAGATAATATTTTTGAACTATAGTCATTATTTGAAGTGCTCTTCCGATCTTAAATTTTCAGCAATATTTCTCCAGTCTGGTGTGTTGGAGCCCCTCGAGAATAGGTTGCAAGTGGAAGTCCTTGACAATTCCAGACTATCTTCTTCCCAATTTCATCTAGTTCAAGAGGGCGGCAGCAATCTTCTCCAAAAGCCTTGTAGCAAAACAATTTCCAGCTTGCATGTTCATCTAGAAAATGCATGTGGTGAAGACAAGATGATTTGGCATAAGCAGCGGCATTCTCAAGCCAACTCGTCAATAAGATTCGACTTGAATTCTTGTCATCTGGAAATAGTCGTCTCAAATTATCCCAAAGCTGGGTATCCCATACATCATGTATTAAAATCATATACCTTCTACCCTTTAGACTCTTCTCAAACATTCTCCCAAGTCTTCAGTAGTGCATGCTTCACGATCAGGAGACTTTTCCATGGAATCTAGAAGGCTAGTTAGGATTTTTTTCAGGTAATAAGATTGAGATACTGTTACCCAAGCACGAACTAGAAAGAATTCCAACATGAACTTATTTTTGTAAACTTCCCTTGCGAGAGTAGTTTTACCGATACCACCTATCCCGACAAGAGAAATAACTTCAAGTCTTAGTGATTCTGCAGCCAGTCGATTCTTGATCTCTGTGAAATCTTCGTGAAGGCCCACCACACTGGGAGCAACAGGTTTGGATGAGCTAGCAACAGTTGGTAAACAAATCCTTGGCCGTAGATCTTGTGCACTACTCTCAGCCTCCTCAATCTTCATCACCAATTGCTTTATGAAATCAAGTTCTTCTTGTACGTCCGTCAGGCATTGTGCTGAGAACATGACGTTGTAAAATACAGTGTTGGATCCAGTGAGACTTCTTAGTTCCTTTGCTGCCTTTATGATTTGATTTTCTAAAGATTTTATTTTTTCGCAGCCTTTATGTGAATAAGTTTCAAGGAAATATTGTAAGGAACTAACTTTACTTAGGAGATTTGCAGCTTGTTCTCTAATCTTAACGGCCACACCTTCACGATGATGTATATGTTGAAAAAAGTTCATGCGAATAGGACTAGAAGATGAATCAGTATAAACAGCCACTTCCGCAAGTCTGGTGGTCAGCAAGATTCGACTCCCATTATAATCATTTGGGAATAATGAGATCAAATCATCCCACACCTTCGTATCCCATATGTCATCTAGTACAATCAAGTAGGTCCAATGCTTGAGACCATTGTACAAATATTCACTTAATTTTTCTGTGCTCTCGTCATGCATGTGGTCAATAAACATTTTGATGGAACCTAGAAGGTCGATTACAATTGGTCGCACAAAAAAATTATGAGATACCGTTGCCCAAGCACTGACGTCAAAACCAGTACAAGGCTCCATTGATGCATTATAAACCGTTGGCAGGAGTAGTTTTGCCAATTCCAGCAGTGCCAAGAACAGATATTGCTCTGACTTTCGCAAGAGTTGGTGACCTTAATCGGCTATAGATCCTATTGTCACCTTTGAGAAGATGGCAATCAAGATTAGAACCATGAATCCGTGGCCGAAGATCCTCTACTCCGTTGTCTTCCTGAATCTTTCTGAATTCTTCGTCGATGAATATAACATCGCTCTGTACTCGGTGAAACAAGTTATATGACGTAAATATGTGGCTGCTCTCACGAAGGAGTTGTTCCATAATATGCGATCAAATGACTTCTCGTGCTTTATATGCTGCATTTACAATTTGGCCCTCCAAGACTTCTATGAATTCGCTGCTTTTTCCTGAGTGACTAGCAGTATTAAGTTCATGCTGTAAGAAACTAACCTGTTGGAGAGGAGACTCGATTTCTTGTCTGTTATGAAGAATCAAAATGTTGATGCTGCAGCGTTTTCTCAAGAACCTGGCGAACAGAATCAAGAGCAACAACAGCCATCTCTGATCAGACTTCAAGGCCAAAATTATTGTAAGCAAAGTTTCCACTGAGGTTTCTTGGCAGAAAAATAAATTTTTAGCACTTCAATCAGACTCTCTGTTTTACCATTAAATAAAATAATAATGGATCCTTTCTGCTAAATTATTTCACACTTTGCTCCGTCAACCAAAAATAATCCGATTCCCATTATGTCACAAAAGCAAAATTTAAGAAATATTTGTTATAATGTACGTACTTTTTCATTATTATTATTATTTATTGTGTAATTATACTTTTACAGAAAAATTTTATACGAAGTGATATGTTGCCATATGATGGCTACTAACGTAAAAGTTTTGTATGGTGTAGAAAAAAGTAAGATTTTGTATTAATTTCAGAGTGATGAGATGTGTAGAAAGATAAGATTTTGCCAAATTTACATTTTGTAATATACTCTCATTTATTTTTCTACGTACTTATATTAGTTATCATTTGCTGGTAATACTTTTTCAATGAGAAATAAAAATAAATAAATAGCGAACTAACTTTGCTGGAAGGATAAAGTAAAATCAAGAATATATTGTTCATTACAATGAATAATAATATGTCTGTATCCTTTATTTATTTGTTTGTTTATTTTAATCATTGCATTGTATGAACTAGATTAGATTTTCACCCTTAGCAAATTGAAACTTAGCATATCTTTCTAGTATTATACTCGTACGTTGTACATTCTAGTATTGTGTTTTGAGCATACAATTTGCTCTAATTAATGCTATAATTATTACCAAACATTCAAAATGAAATCAATATAAACAATTACAACCTCCATCCCACATAGATAGGACGATTGGTAATCTTACATAGATTAAGAAAGTGTTTATCTAATTTTAACCTTCCTACATAATCAACGATGTGAGAATAATTAGCAATATAAATTTATTGAGAAAGAATTTGAATGGTTATATAGAGTGTGAATGGCCTTAAATTATAAGAATTGAAATTGGCATAATACTTTTTCCTAAAATTTGTGTGCAATAAGATAGATTAAATTTGTTAATTAAATATGGGCAAATATGAAAATAAGAAATTAAATACACGCCTGACATAGAAAATAGACTATTTTTTGGACGGCCTAAAATGAAATACTAGATTATCTTTTTGGAGATGAAGGTAGTATAAATTTTAAAAGGACGGCAATCTTACAATCCACTGGTGGAGCTTTGGGGGCTGTTACAATCAATATATAACTATTGCCCCTTTTTTTTCCAGTCAAAGATTTCATATTTATATTATAATAATATATTATACATTCCATTAATTCCAATCGCCATACACATTCGCCGCCTGCAATTGAATCCTAAGTGCAATTCAATCTTCATCTCTTCATATTTATTTGTCCCACTCTGGCATAATAGCAAGAAAAAAAATTATTTCATTTTATAGCTTTCTTTATTCTTTATAATAATTTAAATTTAAATAAATCCATTTTATAGCATTCCTTATAATAATTTAAATAACGATTAAAGGTAATAGGTGTGCAATCCACGTCTTTAAAGGATGTTTTGAAAAAAATAATAATAATAAAGAGTGGTGGCACCCTCAACGCAATAACTGAAATCGATATTCTTTGAATTATTTTATTTTGTTTTCTATAATAATCTAACATAACATTTTCAAGGGACCCTTCTTTCGATTACTGTATTTTTGGTATGAACATACCTATACAATCGAGAAGTCAGTTTCCCTTGATAGAATTGTGACTTCTAAACAAAAGTTCTAGTTGGAAATGGGATAATTAGCGCAAAAAAGTTCTACTTTTGGATACTCATATACAGCTGATCCCTATGTATGAATTCTTGGCACAATTCATCCTTTGTGCTAAATTAGTCCCTTGTTAAGATGGGTATTTTTTGCACAATTCATCCTTTGCGCTAAATTAGTCCCCTATTAAGATAGGTATTTTTGTTTTTGGCACAATTCATTATTTGTGCTAAATTAGTCCCTTATTAAGATGGGTATTTTTGTCCACTTACACTTTGAAATTTAAAAATGGGTAATTATATCTAGATTATGACTTTTATTAAGGGCAATTATATTGCCACTACAATATTTCATTCCCCCACCACATTTTAACCCCACCACAATAATAATGAAAAAATGATAATCACACCACAATGAATTTACATCCTTAGCCAAAATAAAATAAAATAAAATACATGAAAAGTAAAAAAATTAAAAAAATAAAATAAGAATGTAGTGCACAACTCCCAATCTCGTCCGCCACTACCGGAATTGCTATGTGTCTCTGTGTGTGTATATATAAATATATGCGGAATTGCTGTGTGTATCTGTGTGTGTATATATAAATATACATGTATATGTAAGTGTATATATATATATAATGAAAGTAATTTTGTATGAATATATTGATGCAAATGGAGATTAAGAACTTGTTATTCAAGAATACCCCGTCGCAAATGGTACTTTGAGATGATAGATTAAAAAAAAAACTTCTGTGTTCATGAGGGAGGATGGGTGTATGTGTTTTGCCATGGTGGATTAGGGTCTTGGCAATTATGGTCTTTTTTAGTTTTTATCCTGGGAAAAAATGAACATTGAATTTTTTAAGATGACTAAAAATGGATCAAGTATGAATTTGTTTAATTGAATTATGTGTGTTTACAAGAACCAGTTCCGGCTACCATCGTTTGCTTACCTTGTTGATGGATCTATCTGCAAGAAGATGTCGGTGACAATAGGAAAATTGAAAAAGAAATTAGGAAGAAATTTATGTGGTGGGCAAATAAAAAGATAATATGAAAAATATTTAAATAAAAAGTTACTAATGTAATTTTATTTAAAGGCATATAAGTAAATAAAAAAATATGTTTAATTTGTGGTGTGGCAAAGAAATTTTGTAGTGGTAATATAATTACCCTTTTATTAATTGTATTACAATTTTAATTCCTTTTTTATTTACTAAAAAAGACATGAATTAAATGACATATATAACCATTGCATTTTTAAGTACACCACAAAATAAATAACCTAACTTATATAGTTACATCCACCATAAATAAGAACCCGAATTATTATTCATCGTAACACATCATTGAGAACCCCAGAAAATTTCTTTAAGTTGAGATATATATATATATATATATATATTGGCTGATGTTGAAATTTAAACCCAAGTTTGATAGGGTTATTTATGTGTGTTTGAGTAAATTTTCTTCTTCTCGTCTAAATTTGAATCGAACTTCTATTGCTTAATGTATCTAAAAAATTATGATTACATTATATTGAGTAATTTTCTAATCTCCTAATTGAATATTAATGGGAATTTATTTGTTTATTTTATGAATTTTTTTCTTCATCTTGATTCTTGTTATATAAACCGTTGGGAATCAAGAACTAGGCCAGATGGAAGGATAACCGAAAACTTTAAAGAATATATTAGAAAAATACAAAAAGAAAGGAGGAAAAGAAAAGAAAAGAAAAGAAAAGAAAAAGAAAGAAGGATTGTAATTATGAAGGATGACTTATGGGGGATGAATCGTTTCGTGGAGTGGTGGGTGTTTCCACGGTGGATCATAGTGCTGGGAAAAATGCCAAGGAAAATGAGGATATGAGAATGGGTATTGGAAGATGATAAAATTTGTGTATTTTTCTGTTTAATTTATCCTTTTTTAATTTATTTTTGAAACTTAGGGTTATATTTGTAAATGTGATGCAGTGCATTTCTCATAATCAATTACACTCTTATTGTTGCCTGTTTATTATGTGGTGTTAATTTATTAACAAAAGTACTGGTATGTGTGTGTGTATATATATATATATATATAACCATCCTTTAAAAAGATGTAAAGAAAGTATTATTTAACAAAGATTAAAAATAAAAGGGTATTAAAAAAAAATAGGAAAAATGAAACTAGAATATATTTATTTTTCTAGTCTCAGTAATAATTTCAAACAGTAATTTCTTGTATAAAACCACTACCAACGCTGGTTGACCATCTATTCTCTCATTTTCACAGTGACAATGGTTTATATTTTTTATATCTGTTTATTTTTGTTTTTTCAATAATACTAATTATTTTGGAACTTTCTTTTTGGCAATTCTTTTTAACTCTAATTTTAGTTGAATAAAAATATCCTTCTAATAAGGGACTAAACTAGCATTAAGAATGAATCGTCCTAAGAAACATAAAAGCTGGGGGTTAAATTCTGCAAAGACAACATGAAAGGATTCATTGACAAAATTCGGTAGGCCACAAGGAAAGTTTTTGGAGCACAAGTACACTAGCAATTGAGATCGATCAAATTAAAAATAGATATCTCCACGTTGAGATTAATGAAGTTCTACCATAAGTATATATTAACATTGATTTTAGTCAAGTACTAGACGCCTCGTAATCAAATATTACAAATTATGTTATAAGACCATATTAATTTTTTTTTTATGTTGATATCTTTAATAAATAAATTTTTGCCTAATTTGGCCAACGTAACTCGTCAGTGTTTTCTTTCCCTTTTTTTCTTAAAATCTTTGATTTCCAAAATTTATTTAATTCAAGTTAATAATTGGTATTGTTATTTACTGACGGTAAAACAAGAACGAAAGGTACATTCAGTTGCATGTGAATTACAATAATTGCTAGCAGTACTGTTCCCGAATGGAATTTTCTAAGAAACCATGGTTGGGTTCTTTACAGAGCTCAGGAGCCAATGAGATGCTGATATGTGGTATGTGTCAAGTGAGGTGTCAGTGTGTAATTGAAGCTTGAGTTCCCTAGCCGGACCGGTTCATGTATTGCGAGGACACTTCTTGTAATCCTACATATATAAAAGAGTAAAAAGGATCGCCACTGCTCACACTTTGGTTGGCTTATTTGGTTTTTTTTCCCGGGGCCTGTGGCTAGTTTGTTTGTTTCTGATTTAAGGAGTTTCTATTTATTTTCTTTCTTCTGATAATTATGATATATTTTATAATCGAAGAATATGCAATATTGATGTTAAATTAAAGATCTCAACTCATACTTTAATATGAGTTAACAAATCGAAGCAAATTATAAACATATCGTTCATGAAACTATCTTAAATACATAAAGTAAAAGTTTTGCTTTATTTTAAAGAGTTTCCACTTATTTTCATTCTTTTGATAATTATAATATTATTTTGAAATCAAACAATATGCAACATTGATGTCAAATTAAAGATCTCAACTCATACTTTAATATGAGTTAATAAATCGAGGCAAATTATAAACATATCGTTCGTGAAATTTTCTTAAATACATAAAGCAAAAGTTTTGCTTTATTTTAAAGAGTTTCCACTTATTTTCATTCTTTTGATAATTATAATATTATTTTGAAATCAAACAATATGCAACATTGATGTCAAATTAAAGATCTCAACTCATACTTTAATATGAGTTAATAAATCGAGGCAAATTATAAACATATCGTTCGTGAAATTTTCTTAAATACATAAAGCAAAAGTTTTGCTTTATTTTAAAGAGTTTCCACTTATTTTCATTCTTTTGATAATTATAATATTATTTTGAAATCAAACAATATGCAACATTGATGTCAAATTAAAGATCTCAACTCATACTTTAATATGAGTTAATAAATCGAGGCAAATTATAAACATATCGTTCGTGAAATTTTCTTAAATACATAAAGCAAAAGTTTTGCTTTATTTTAAAGAGTTTCCACTTATTTTCATTCTTTTGATAATTATAATATTATTTTGAAATCAAACAATATGCAACATTGATGTCAAATTAAATATCTCAACTCATACTTTAATACGAGTTAACAAATAGAAGCAAATTATAAACATGTCGTTCGTAAAACTGTCTTAAATACATAAAGTTAAAGTTTTGCTCTATTCTTTTTAATTTTTCTCAACGTCCCAATACTTTTAATCATTTTGAGTCTAATGTGCTCATCGAACTTTTTGACAATCTATATAAGGAACTTGTAATATAGAATTAACAATTGGATCTATATAGAACTAATATAGTACAATGTAGTGGGAACATGTGTCAGCAAAATGAAATATCATAATATTTTATTTGGCCATGTTATTAATTAATTAACCATTGATATGTTCAGATCATTTTAAAAAAGAGTTATGTTATATGATTTGTTATAATTTTTAATTTGAGTTCGTTCCCTTGTATAATCTCTATCTATGTTATCAAAAGGGTCATTTTCGTTTAACTATTCAAATTTTCATCCTCCTTTTCTTTTTTCGGGTGTCTTTTATTTTGTTTCATACGAAACTCTATGAATATAAGGGAGAAACTCAATGAAACAGAGATTAACAATTCATATAAATCACTTAGTGGAAAAATGTCCTAAATAAATCCATACGAGTAACTAATAATCATGTTGAAATTGACTATTTCACTACATAAAAAAAATATTCGATTTGAATGGGCTGTCAGAAACAAAATATCACAATATTTGTTTGACTGCTTAAGTTTTCACCTATTTTCATTTTTTTATAATTATAATATTAGTTTGAAGCCCAAAAATACGCAATACGGGTATCAAATTAAAGATTCAACGTCTACTTTAATAAGAATTAACAATTGAGATTAATTTACAAACATATTGCTCATAAAATTTGACAATATTTAGCAAAAATTTTCTTTATACTTTTTCTGAAGATTCCAATATTTTTGAATTAGTTCATTCGAGCCCAAAACTAATATTTATAGGAATTTTGATATATAACTTACGATATGTTACTTATGAGACTATTTTATGATGTGGCCAAATGTAGTATGATTTATGACCTAATCTAACATGACCAATTTTGATTTAAGTTCATTCTCCTATCAAACCAAATATAGTAAATATTAAATTTTATAGATGTGCTACTTTACTTTGTCTACTTAATTATTGAATGACTTAGTGTGTGTATTTATTTTTTTCTCATTACAATTTCAAAAGAAGGTTGGACATTTTATGGCAAAAAAAGCCACATTTGTACACATCGAGTCACCCAACAAGTAAACAAGTAAGGGAAATAAGCATTTTCCTAAATTTGATAAGTGAATTCAATTAAATTAGATTAAGTTAAATGCCATTACATTTAGCATTTTAATAATTAATTCAATTTACTTATATTTATCAACTAAGTTCTACTATATCTGTCTCAAAAAGATATTTCTATTTCTTTTTCACATAGACCAAGAAAAATCATTTAATAGTATTGGGATGTTAACATTATTTCTCAATTATTTCTTTATATTTATTAATTATTCTACTTTAATAATTCTATTTTCTTTTATAACTAAACACATTAAATCGGATATATAAGAGAACTAATATTTCAAGTACTTTTTAAAAAGGAAACTAGGCCATCTTTTTAGGACCGATGTAGTATTAGTTAAACAATAAGTTCAATAAAGTTCTATTCAAATTAAACCAAAACAAATCTACATACAACACAAAATAGAGAGAATTTGATGCTTAATTAAAATTGGAGAATGTGACCTTACATTCATGTGTTGGTTGTGAGTTTCCCATGACAAAAGTGTTTACTTATTAACTTACTATCAATTCGTTCTCTTGCTATATAGGTGTCTAACTGCATAATTTGACAAGAGATCAGGACCATTAATACTATTATTTAGTTAGTATTTATTCATTGTTCATTTAATTACGTAATATCATTAATATTTACAAAATTATAACAAAAAAACACGTGCTTTACGTGAAACAACTAGTAATCTCTATAAATAACTATGTTTGATGCATGTGAAATGAAGCGTGAAACTTGATAATATTGATACATCAATAGTAACAAAGTCAAGCTTTATATACTTTATCATTCCAGTTCTAGCTCTAGTTTTAGAATGTTGACATCTTATATCATTTATCATTGACATAGAAGCGAGCTCAACAACTAGCACCCACAACTAAAAAGGAATAATTATTTTTAATTAGTCTAATGGCTAACGGATGACGATTTCATGATGTACACTTCTTTCAAATTTCATTTTCCATTTCTTCATTCTTTTTTTTTTTTTTTGGAAAATAGTTTGCCCTTTTTCTTATTATATACTCCATTTATTACACTTAATCGATCACAAGCACAATATTAAACACAACACTAGTATATTTCATATCCCGTCAAACATGCCAATGCATACAACAATAATTTAAAACAATTAGTGGAATGACCGCTACAAGTGTTAATTTCAAAACACATAATTCACAACACTTAAGAAATTAACCACAGTTATTGTTCTAGTGTAGACGGTGAAGTTAACAATAGGGAACTAAATTATTATACAAAATAATTGGATTCCTACACTAATAACGGTGAGCAAATACAACTATGACAACAATATATACATTAACATTAATTCGAAACAATTATTAGTGGAATGAGTTACAATTTGTATTAATTTCAAAAAATGGTACTAAATGGTGTGTATTAAATGAAGAAACGAAAACCAAGGGTTTACTGTAAGAGTGACGAAAGAAAGGAAAAGAGAGAGAGAGAGAGTAAAATCTGGGAATTATGTTGACTTAACCAAAATAAAGAATACATGAAGTATTTAAACATACAGAGAAAACTCACTACTCTATTTACAAAACTGCTAAACATTTACAAAGGTGCTGTACATTAAGTTACAACTTTATTACTAACAGCCCCCGGGGGGGGGGGGGGGGGGGGGGGGGGGGGGGGGGGGGGGGGGGGGGGGG